>WAAG01068184.1:106356-118357 GCA_013390105.1 Tichodroma muraria | reverse complement strand
CCCCCCAGGTAACTACTTTACAAAGGCTCTGCTCATCTGAAATTAAATTCCACCAGGGACCAAAACACAGTAAAATCCCTCAAGAATTCTATCACAGAACAGTGATCTGATGGATGAAGCCCCAAAAAGCCCCAGCTATCCACTTTTACCTTTGCCTGATTGATTTCCTTCTCTTCTGCTGCCTGCAGAGGAGCAGGGATCTCACACACACATTTATTTTTCCGTCTGTTCTTCCGCTTTTGGCGTTTCTTCTCTTGTTTAAGCTCTCTCACTCTCTCTTCTTCTGAAAACTCTTCACAGAGCTGCTCCAATCGACTAATGCCCTGCACTTTTTCCACAGCCATCTGTTTACAAGAGGTTAGATCCAGTTACAGAAGTTACCACAATTCAAGCTTTTACATTTATAAAAAAGGAGAAGGAAAACAGCCAGTAATGAAATCCCAGTAACACAACCACTGACTACAGGAGGAAAATTCCCACCCAGATGCAGTCACTTGGTTCAGATTGCTGGAAACTCATGTGTGGGGGAGCTCTGTGTTGCACCTACGGCCCAGATTCAAATTTTTCAGTGAAGAGTTGCAGATTTTAATGTATTGTTGGATCTGTGATACTCTGATCCTGTAGGAGTAAAAAAACTCCAAGAACTAACCAGCTCAAGGTTCTACTATGATCCTTCCCCACTGATTTTCCTCCTCCTTCTCTGGCATTTTAGAAGTTTTTAGAGAGAAAAAACTAGTTATTATGAATGCAAGATGAACAGAACAAAAAAGATCCATGTCATACAAACTGATCATTAATATTAAGTATTGGTGTATGTTAAAGGAGCCACATGGGGCTCTGTCTGAAGCTCAGGATCCCACAGGATCAGAGTGCATTTGGGACAAGCTGAATACAAGAGTTTGCAACCACTTTTGTAATTCAAAAGCACACCCTTCATTTTTACTCACAAACCTACCAAAAACTGCTGTAGCCTGAGCTACTTTAAACGCAATCAGGTAGAAAAACGGAATTAATAACACAGAAGGCCCAGTGCACTGGAACGGGCAGCTTGACAGTAAAAGCAAGCCTCAATCTCTTACATTCCAGTTTATTCCACATGGGAACACACCCCAGTTGTGCTGTGCACGGATATCACACAACTGAACGAGGGATTCACTGCAACAGCCTTGACACCCCTTCCAGCCCAATGTTAGAAAGCAGAAAACGAATTACAGTGACAACGGGCCCAGTTACTGCAGCAACTCAGACACAAGTTGGACAAAACTCAGTGTTTTTACCTCGAAGCTCTTGCGTAAAGCATCGACCCCCAGGTAGAAGAGCATCTGCCACGTCTGCTCCTCAGCCCGCAGCTTCTGCCAGATCCGGTGCAACCTCTCGTAGAGGTGGATGCCCAGGCAGGTGAGAACCTCCTCCTGGGCTATGTCTATTGTCTTGGCGTGCCTCTCTCTGCGTCTGGGGGAAAGGGGAACCAAAGCACAGCACAGTTAGAGCAGCTGGAAGCCAACCAAGGGATCAGAGCAGGGCTGACGTGTTCTCTGGAGGTACAACTGCAGCTGTGTTTGCAGGAGCAGCCTGGCAGGGCTCTGCTGTGCTGCATGCAGATGCAAAATAGAAAGGAACAGGTCAAAGCCACCACTGTGAAGCAGCACTTTGCCTCGCCACCTCTGGCTTCAGGTGCCACATCCTGCTCTTCCTAGGAGGGATCAAGAGTTTAAATGCCAGAGATGCAGTCTTTTGTGCCCTGAAATTTGCTGGAGTTCACAGCAATTATTTCACCATCAGTTAGCTCAGGCTGAATAAACACACGGGGAATTTTGTACATTACTTACCGTGCAGAGTAAAAACATTTCAGTATTAATCTGTTCATTATCCATCTATTATCTATCAATCTGTTAAGGGAGAACTACGATGAAAGGATTTACCCTCCTCATCAAACAGTTATGACTGAGCTTTAAAGGTACTGAGGTTGGAACTAGATGATCTTTAATGTCACTTCCAACTCATTCTACAATTCTCCAATACTGAGCTCAGAACTGTCCTTTAAAACTGGAAGGTTTTAAGAAGCTTAAAAAACGCCCAGAAATACACAAATGGCAACAAAACTAACTTGAATACTTGGCATTTGGCAAAACTCAACCAAGGCTCTCTTTCTATTTCGCATATTTGAACACCTCGGTGGACAAGCAGGCAGCTCTAGGGAGCGAACAACAAACTGTGAGACATTTGGTAACTTCCTCCTTCCAAAGCACAGCCGAAATCTTCAAAGCGCTCTCTCTCTCCGCGCCTGCACCAGTACAGATACTCACAACCACGAGTTCACCACACAGCAAAGAGGCAAACAGCCGCTTTGGGCAAAGACATTGAAGGGTCAAATAAAGAAGCAAAGCGCTAGATAGCCCACTCTAGCCAACTACATACTCATACCCTCCTGCGAACTCGGGCTCGGCCCGGCCCAAGAGGTGCGCGATGAAGTCGGTCTCGCAGCACACGTGGATGTGGCGCTCGTGGGGGCAGCAGCGCAGCCCCTCGTACAGGGCAGCACAGTAGCCCTTCTCCTTGCTGCAGTCCAGCTCCCCGATCAGGATGTTGTAGGCACGCAGCACTTTGTTCTTGCAGTCGGTGCAAAACCTTCGTGGGGGAAAAGCACAAGATCAGGCCCAGTTTGCGCCCACAAAGATCACCACAAGATCAGGCCCAGGCGCGCGTACACGGGAGGGACGTGGCGCTCCAAGAAGTGCCATTGTTATAATATTTTGGCTGTTATCCACCTAACTTGACCATGAATTCTCCCACCTGTTCTACATTAGTAACCTGGATATCAGCTTCCTTCCTCTGAAGCGAATCATTGATATGAAGAAACTCCCACACGGAATTCAACTCAAAGATCAGAAATCTCAACAGTGAGCAAACAGTTCAAACCAGGGCAAAATCCCTCTCTCAGGTAACACAAAGCACATCACCTTCTAGCAATTCTTTAAAGTGTACTCAAGTGAGCGATAAGAAATAAGGCAAAGTTTCCTCTGGTGCCTTGCTGTACAAGAGCGATCCTTGCTTCCACTACAAACATATTCTGAATTATTAGATTGCTGTGCTGATGGCCAAACGAGGGTTATTTATAACACAACGTACTCATTTTAGACATATGACAGCTCATGTGTGACAGGAGTATACTTATAATTAAAATACAAGCAAATTAAGCTCATTCTGTGCCATAAGAGGAGTAACCTTCAAGAGGCTACAGGATCTCTTGCTGGATGACTCTAAAAATGCAAGTCAGACAAGCTGCTCACATTTCAGCTCAGAAAGCTGCCTCCCCATGCCAGCTCTGCATGGTGTTTTTCCCTTTCCTAGTGTCTCCAGCCACTTGACAGCACTAAGTCAAACACATTTTGCTGTCAGAGCTACGATACCTGTCTGCTTTCTGCGGTGGAAGGAGAGAAAACAGCAGTATTATTGCAGGTTAGCACCAGGAAGGCAGCCAAGGCAGTGTTTAATGTCACAGGAGATTAAAGTTATTTTGTTTCCAAAGTGTTATTTCCACAGCACCACCACCCCCGCGCCCATCTGTGCCCCCACAGTTGATATCAGAACCTTGAGACTGCTGGAAATTAAAACTTTTCAATCAGCACGGCAGGTCCTGTGCACATGCAACTATAATTTAATGGTTTATTTCTGCCCTGCAAGAGAGATTTAACAGCACCAGGCATAAACAAGCGGGTTAAAACAGTGCTGTAAAGGCAACACCAAGCCTAAAATCTGCTCTCACTAGTGCAGTTCACAGGATTCTGAAATGGCACATACTCCCTGAAAGCCTAAAAACAGGCACAGTCCAAGAGCAGTGCAAGAGTGAATGAGAACACATAGTTTTTAAACATTAAACTGTAAACCATAGTTTAATCCTAGCCAAAAAAAATTAAGAAGCTATGACTTCGTCAGAGGTCTCCACATTTTCCCTTTCATTAAACACAAAGAATATTTAACCACCTTTGTCTCATCAACCATCCCAGCGCAGTCTGGCAAAGTCCCCCCCATCACCACCAAGCTGAGATCTTCAGCTTCACAAGCAAACAACCCTCTACATTTTGAACATTTTGATCTCATGAAAAAGATGCACTTCCCAAAAGGCAGGCGTGGTTTGCTCCTCTCCCATACCTGTGTTTTCGTAGGTAGGTTTCTAACGTTTCTAGGAGACAGCTGGAGTCAATCAGAACCACTTCATCCCTGCACTCCTGGGACATGAGCTCCCACACATCCATCCAGCAACCCCTGCAGGAAAATGAGACACAAAGCTCCTCATCATCCTGCTGGAGGTCAGCCAAGAAGCCCAGCAGAGCCTCGTTCTTTACCTGACTGCTCCCTGGGAAGGTCCATAGCAGAAAATGATGCTACACTTGCTCTCCTTCCTCTTCCTGTCGTCTCTACTTTTCTTAACTGCTCTTAATTTCTTTGAACTGAGTCTGCTACTGCTCCTTTCACTGTCACATAGTATTACCAAACATTTTTCAGACCTATAACATATATATTATCAGCTAGTTATTTTTCCTAAACAAATCCTATGGAAAATGCTGCTCTGTTGCTTAATTTAATTTGAATTGTTTATAGGTTAAGCCTTAACATCTATGAAAGTTTGGGTCAGAACCGAGATGCAAATTTTGCTGTCCATGTTTATAACCCAGACTCATCATGACTTTCTAATGTTACAGCTGCAAACCAATTGTGATTTTCAGAATATTACTTGAAGTATAAGCACATACAAGTTTTAACTTGTCAGCTGAAGACAATTCGGTAAAACGACAAAAGAAAAAAGCAAAACAAAAAAACCCAAACAACTTGCACCATGAAACATCCTACCTCAAATTTCAAAAATTTGTAAGAATATCCAAATAACTTTACATCCCACATTTGGGTGTGCTAAAAGTGAGCAAAAAATGCACTTTAAATAACAAGCCAAGGTTACTTACAGGCTTGTCTACACTTGACACTTTGTCAGAATGGTCATTTCTGTCTTGTGGATACAACAGAGCAGGAAAATGGGAAGAAGCAGCCCTACTTCCTAATTAGATGAGCTTTGTGTGCCATTACCCAGTTTGCCAGGTCATAGGGCTTGCATTTAGGAGAGTTCCAAATGCTCCTGAGCCCCAAATGGAGCTGAGGAGCCAAAAGCCAGGCACAGACTGAGGACACCAAGTAACCCTCACTCAAGTGGCATTAGCTGCTTATATAACTCCTCTAATTAAACACACAGCTCCAGCTCAAAGCCCTGCTTGTGTGGAGGAAATGCCCAACAGATGCAACTCATCTGAAGGAGCTCCTGGTAAAGATGGGGAGCAGGAGCTCCACGTCAGTAAATGAAGTTTGTTCTGTGACAAGTGGGTGCCTCCACAGCCCAGCCAGAGCCTGGCTGTGTCCACTGCAGGAGGATTGATTTGAATTTCTATCAATACTGATACACTCTGGTCACTTCTGTACAGAACAGAGGGGTTTCAGCTGAGGAAGGGAGTGCAAGTCCTACTTCTTTAGCAAACTGCACTGCTTGTCCACAGGCCATGTTCTCTGATAACCCCAAAGTTTTACCTGCAGAGAATAAAATACTGTTCCTCCTCATATTTCCTATTAACCTGCCAGCATCCAAAACACTAAGGAGATTTATTCCAGCATGAATTGAGGAAATAAAAGCAGCATTTTCCTCTCTGTTCATTCAGCTTCAGAATTGTTCTACCTTGCCAAAGTGCCAACTGCAGGTTCCATAGCATCTGTTCTCACACAGAAAAAAATTAAACTTACTAAATATAAAAAAAACCAAAACCCACTTTCATGATGCTATGAAATTGATTTAAAAAAGAAATATATATATATACACAACCCTATACTCTCAGGATCTCGTGTAACATAAGCTTTAAACTAATTTTGTGAAAGGCCTGTAACCAAAATATAATAGAAGATAATGATTAGTTCCCAGTATCCTCAAGCAGCACAAGCAAAAATCAAGTGTCAAATTCCACATGCCTGGTATCCCAGGGGATTTAACTAAACCCAGAGAGACTCCAATCTGCATAGAAAAATACATGTCCTGTAACTGGAAACCATGAGCAAGCTTTCACTGGTTGGAGTCTTAACCAGCAGCAGAACACAGCTGAGCAAAAAAGGTCCAGACAATTCAATTAAGCCCAAGAGACTAATTTACTGGTCATCATATTGAAAAAAAAAAAAAAAATAAAAGGAGCCACCCCACAAACAAGAAACCTCCCCAAAATCCACAACAGATTTACAGGGAGTGTTTTTCTGCTTAACCAGCTGGAATAAATCATTCTGACTTCAAGACAGAGGCATATATGTATATTGTTCAGTGATGTATTCAAAACATGCTGTCACTTTTGAGAAAATACGTTTTATGGAATTCCAGTTTTAACCCTGCACCAACCACAATAAAGCCCTTGGTTAACAGTTGTGCAAGGCATTTTTAATAATCCCAAGCAAAATGATGTATATTTATTTAGCATGTACCCTTTGACCTCAATGTGAGAAAATCTGCTGAGCAATCATTTTGGTCTAGAGCACAAAAACCAGTTTCTCTTCCTAGAGCATTGTTTATATCACACTGCAGAAGCCATCCATGCCCTGAGCATGCCCAAAACTCCTGGTGCTTTTCTTCCTCTCCCCAACAACTACTTATGTCTGCTACAATCCAACTGCTACTCTGGCAAACAGATCGGAGCATAAAAATGGATCTCGATGCTTAAAAATAAATTAGTCTCAATACTCTGCTTCCTTAAAATATTTCAACTGTGCATGTTAAACATACACTTACCCCAAAGGTTTTGGTTTGTGTGTGTCCAGGGAGTGTAGCTGACATCTCTTGTTCTTCTTACTTTTGGGAATTGCATCAATCATGTCATTCAGTTNAAAGTGAGGAACTTTGTATTCTGAAAACCACTGGATCAGGTTACAGCACCTCACTCTCCCCCATCTCAAGCTCCTCAACTCTGCACTAACCCTCCCTACTTTTCCTGCTAACTGGAGCAAGAAGAACGAGCTGAAGCCAACTGGAAGGCCAAGGCACACTGTGCTGAGCACTCACTGTTTGTTCTGCCGACAGCTGAGGAACTAGTGGCACTGGGGTATTTATTGTGCTCACCAAGCCCAGAAGGTCTCACTTTCTCAGTGTTACCTTTCAACCTAAGAGCAGCAAACTTTGGTGGAAAAAATTAACCCTTTCGTTTTATTTTTTTTTAACATGCCAAGTAGTGAGGCAAACGCTCCTCTTCCAGAGACCACGAAAACCCCGCAGCGCCTGTGTCAGATTAACGACCGAACATTAAATATCGGCACCTTTCAACTGCATGCAATCATGGCACTGCAACTGGTGCTATCAAAGATTAGGCTGGCTTTTCCCCCAGTTCAGGCAACAAGCAGCCGAAATTACGGACGTTGAAGAGGAGAATGAGCTGTGACAACTCAGCACGGCCAAGAAGGCAACGCGCAGAGAGCAGGGACGGCGCGAGCAGCTCGCAGACACTGACCCATGCACGTAGAAGAGCGTGTAAAGCTTCTTGGCATCAGTCATGCAGCTGCGGGTGACTGAGAGCACCCCCTTGGGCCCCACGGTGAGGGGCTCCAGGGCAGGGTTCCCTGACTCCACGAGCTGGGAGAAGAGGCGCTCCACGCTGCGCCGGCAGCCCACGCACGGCACCAGCTGCGACAGCGCGCTCAGCACCTCCCGCGACGTCACCATCATGGCAATGTTCAGGTCCTGCTGCTTCAGCATGCTGTGTCTCTGCAGAAAAACCACAAAAATCAAATCATTCAACACTTATCCTCTGGTTTCTCCTCCTCTCTGTTGCCTCCTTTCACCGCAAATGCTGCTTCAGAATAACCGTCCCAGCTGGGAAATGCGTTCTCTCCACAGGTTCTCTCCACCTCAGCACAGGTGTTGTAGGAAAAGGCCTCACACGCACCAACTGCAAGGCTTCATCTTCTACTCACACTCGTTTTAGCTTTGGCACATGGAAAGGAAATTCACCAATGCTCACTGGCATCTATGGAAATCTCATTTACAACCAACTTGTTCTGCTCAGACTATAACAATTTAGCAGTGTTTTTCCTGGAAGGCTAAATGCCATTTCCCACTACAATCCTACTAGCTGGAATTAAAGAAAGCACACATTACTACTCAGGCTGAAGCCTTTGACTTCAGTAGTGAACATCCAACGTCTGCTATTAATAGAACATTAATGAGAACACCTTCTAATATTGCTTACGTCAATAAACAGTTGTAGATGTGTCTCCTGGCCCCTGTGTCAAACACATCCAGGCACACGACCTCACAAAAAGCACATACCCTTCTAGTCCTCCTCACTGCTGAATTACTGCCCTGGCTTTTCAGCAGCACTGGAGTGCCACCAGCAGAGCTGTGCAGAGCAGAGAGTCCCTTCCTCACACCCCAACACACAAACTCACGCTTGACTTGTATCTGCACAGGGAATGTCATGCCACCAGAGTATTTTCTGTATTATTGTCACATCACACCACTCAAACACTCCTCATGCGCAAAGGACTGGCCACAACTTCTGGGGAAAGGAAGGAAGGACCACACAATACAGCAGAACTCACATCCACTGAAAAGAGAGTTTCTCAGCTCCTTCCATGCAATATGGAAAGCAGAGGTACCATCAGGTAACATTTAAGGTTTGTGCTCTTAGAGGAAGGCCCATTAAATCATCTGCCAAGCACTATCACTCTGCAATAACCTCTTTCCTGTAATTAATTGCAGGAGTCACAGCAAAGCAGGAAAGAGCTATTTTCACAGCCCAGCTACACTTGGCATGCAGCACGTGTCTGCACTGCTGCTGCCAACCCTGAGGCCGTGCAACTGCAGAGCAGCAAACTCTGCCCCTCTGGACATCAAGTGGCACCATTCTGCAGCTGCTACAGGTTATTTGACAGAATTTGGCACATCAGTTTCTAGGATTAAAGTTTCTGGGATACCACAAAACCAATTCTCACTACTTACCTATATAAAAATTTACAAATTGGCACACAAATTCTACCCTGGTATGGGCACTGATTGTAAGAACCCAACCTCAAGCAATCCACACTTCCACTTGAAAAGGCAGTTCAAAACTGCTCAGAAAAGTAAAAATCAAGATGTATTTAGAAGCTGTAGCTGCCATTGTGAATTCTGAGCTCTGAGACACGCAGCAATTGCCTCCTGACAAGACAAGGTGCAATAAATGCTGTGGAATCCAGAGCACAACTGAGCCCAGTGCACTTTGCTACCAATGTGTGATTGCTCCCAGGTGCTGACGTGTCTGAGGCATTCCAGGAGTCACAACCTCCTGGAGAAGCAAAAACACACACCTGAGGAAAGCAGAAATCTCACTTCTTAGGAAACATTATTTACCTGGATGAACTGTTTCAATTGTGTACTGTTATTCTGATGTCCATCGAGGTTCAGCACATTATCAGGAAATTCCATCACCATCTATACAAGAGAGGAAAAGCAATTTAAAGAGGAGCTTTCAGACAAAACAAACAAACAAGAAAAGCCAAACAGAGCATTAGTTGTTTTACTTTCTTGGGGGAAATAAGACTGAAATTATGTTAAATGCTCATTCTTTGTCACGGAATTACTGGAGCCTGGGAAAGGATAAAAGTAACCATTTCAGAAAGTGAATGTTTCAGCAAAGTAATAAATGCGTCATTAATATAATGTTCTAGAGGCAGTTTATAAATGGCAACTCTTAAATAGCTGTTAGAAAGCAAAAGCTGCTAAATGGACCATCAGTACTTATATTACCATCCACATGACTTGAGACCCTGCTTCAGTTTAAAAAAACCCCAAAACTTCAACACACTGAGATCCAAATGGACCCAACAGCTTAACTCAATTTATAAAGCTCTGAGGAAACAGTCACAACAGTTTAATGACAGAGCTGACTCCTCCAAAGGCTAATTTCAAACCATATTAACCCAACAAGGTACTCCAAGGCATAGTTTGCTTTGTGTGATTGCAGCTGCAACTCTCAAGAGGCTCAAAGCAAAATGTTAAGCCTACAGAACAATGTGATTACTTGTAAGTAATTAATAACATTTCTTATCAAATTACTGAGAAACAAAGAGGGCAATTTCTTGGGAGGAGGCAGAAATCAGGAAAGTAACTTTCAGCCAAAAATCCAACTGTGCAACCATGGAATAAAATGAAAGCAACTAGAAAAATGTGTAAAGTCACCCCCCTGCCATGTGCAGGGACACCTTCCTTAGCTAATAAAACTCAGGGATTCTTCCATCCTAAACATTAGATTAGGAACTTAAATCACCCCCATTTTACATCACTAGGTTTCTTCTCAGTCCAAACTGAGAAATAGGCAACTTGTCAACATGAATACTGAAAGATCACTTTAAATCTGAAAGACAAAATAACAACTTTGGTTAATAACCCCAATGCAAATGAACACCAAATAAAACTGATTCATCCTTTTTTTCCTCCTTCCACCTTCCCTCAGCTGTCTAGTGAAGGCAGAATTCCCTGCTGTCTGCCTAATTGCCAACACTACCTCCAGAGAACTCACACACTCACTTCTCCAGGCACTGAACACCACTCCAAAATAAACACCATTTCTCTGAGAACAAGGCACAGTTTTGCTGTCCCATGTGCCCCAATCTGAGCGTTGGCACAGCTGCCTCATCTTTGTGCAGAGCAGTGCCACAGCCAATCCTAACCCTCAGCTCCTCCGCCAGCTTCCCTCACCCCTGGTCCATCCCCCCCGGGTTCTGCTGCAGATTTGAAGGTTTCCTACATCACTAATGTGGTGTTTCTGTGGGCCAGGAGCTACAAGCAAAAGTAAAAAGCTCCATCTGCTAATAACACAGACAAGAGATAAATCTGCCTATTTCTCCCCCCTCGCCTTCATCTCCCACTATCAGACAACACCCCGAGGTATTTTGTACAACAGAGCAAAAGAATCAAAGACTAAATTAATTCATGTGTCTGATGAGATTTTATTAAGTGGTTAAACATCAACCACCATCACACCCTGAACTGGAAGGGAAAAAAAAATCCTGTAATACCACATCAAATGGAAAGCCTTCTAGAAACCGTAAAAGCTGCTTAACAAATGAAAAGAGTTCAATATTGAAACCTCCTTTAAGTTCTGGCTGAGCCAGAAGGAACAGGGAAGTGTGGTGGTGAAGAATCCACTCAGGGCAGCATCTCCCTGCACCTGAGCTGCTTCCCGGGCTACTACAAAGCAACATTCCAGATGAGGAGCACCGAGATGGGCCATTCACTCCTAATTTGCAATCACTAATTCTCTGATTCCAGGCTTAAGGTATATATTAACTCTTCCAGCTGACTAACAGGCACGCTGGTCCCACTATTTTTAAAATTTGTGTTTTTAAAGAGGTAACAGAAGCCAGTTACTATCAATAACCACCATTATTTTTTAAAGATAGTGCTGCAGATGTAAAATCCTGTTTCAAAGACAGCTGCATGTCTTGTAATAGCTCTCATTAAGTATTTAAAAAATAAATTATAGATGACAGACAAGGAAGCTCAAGAGTTCATTCACTTGGTTCTGCAGATTTTTTTAATAAAGGCCTCCAGAAACCACCTAGAAATCAAAATACCTTGTAACAACAGTAACAGAATAAAAAAAAAAAAATAAGATTTCTTCATTGTGAGGATGACTTGCACTTGCATAAATGCCTTTCCTCCAGATGCATATAAAACTGATTTACAGCTAGAGGACCTTTTCAATCTTGAGAATGGTGTAAAAAGCAGAAGGGCAACAACAACACAGTGCAATTACACAAAGTTTGGGCCTGGCGTTAAATTATGAGACTAAACCACAAATGGAATTTTAGATCTGCTCTAGTCATCCACCTGGTAGAGCTGAATTTTCACTCAACCTATTATGCCCAACAAAAACAACAAGAGCGTGGCAAGTCTACAGGACACAAACTAATGGGTAATTTTTAGAGGGAGTCCAGGAAGAAGAAGAAA
>WAAG01068184.1:66260-97839 GCA_013390105.1 Tichodroma muraria | reverse complement strand
AAAGAAATTAAGGATGGAATGGGAGTAACAATGGAATAGGAAGAGGAATGGAATTAGAATATAATATAATTAAAACAGAATTAGGGTATAGTAGAACAAAATTAGAATAGAATTAGAATATAAAAGGAATGGAAGTAATGGCAGCTTCAGCTGCAGGAAGGATGGAATTCCTCCTGGCTGTGTGACTTGGAACCTCAGCGTTTATCACAGAAATTCAGAGGGCCTGACTCACCTTGGGTTGGCTCACAGAGATTTTCAGAGGAAACAGGAAGGGGACAGCACAAACTTCTCTGAGTCACTCCCCTTCCCAAAGCTCTGGCTTCTCTGGCACTGTCAGACCCTCAGATCTGTCCTGTTTCTCCAAACAGGAGGAATTTAACAAGTGGTTCCAGTTTCTCGCCAAGAAAACTTGCTTTATTAAAGAGAAGCAAAGCATTTTATTCCTGATGGAAAGGAAGATACACGATTCCCTCCAAAAAAGCTTTATTTGCAGGGGCAGCAGAACATGACCATCACTCTGGGTAGGACTTCCAGCTCCAGTGTTATTTGGGCCACACTGGGATCAGTAATTCTGTCTGAATTGTTTGGAATTTGCTTGTGGAACCCTCTGGAGAATGACATGCTCAGAGTTATTTTGATCTAAATGCCTTATTATTTTCTTTATTTAAGCATTCTCCAGTGTGATTTGAATGAAGTACCCTAAAGTAAAGGCCCTTTCCAGTGTTCCCGTCCACAGCCCTGGACAAGATGCCAAAGCAGGTAAAAAGAAAAGCAGGAATTGTGTGTGCTAATTAAATGTTACTGCCAGGAGAGAATTCTTGGCTTATTTCCATGCAGTCAAGATTAGGTAACTACTAATGAATATTCACCCCTTCTTCATGAATTGACTGGACCTATTTACTGTGGGTTTAAGCTGTATTAGAGTCACCAGGCAGAGATTTTTGTTGTGCCCTGGGCTCTAACAGAGCAGGTGTTCATGCAGGCAGCAAGCACATCCTAAGGGTGTTTTTCCAGGAAGATGAATGGACACGAGAGTTGGGATTTATTTTCAAATATTCTCTTACTTCTGCCTAAGCAATCATCATCTCATCTGCAGTGATGCAGGGCAGGGCAGCAGAACCAAACCCTTCCTCGGGCCTTGCAGTCTCACAGTGGATTTAACTTGCCTGGTGTAATACAGGAACACAGGGGAGAAAGGGGAATTGGCAGGAACTCCTCAGGTCCATGGAGTGTTTCCTAATTGTGGTGTCTGTTCTCTGACAGCAGCAAGCTGCTTAATGCTCATTCAGAGGAGAATAACAGAAGTCACTTGGATGGCAGTGCTTTACTGGGTTGCTAAGCTTTTTTTTTTTCCCTTACTGTGTAAAATTCTGTCTTACTGGAAATGAACTGCTTATGCTGTCTGCAAAAGATAAAAATGCTCCTAAATGAGTACACTATTGTAGCCTTTTTTTTTTTTTTTCCTTTTAGGAATGTGCTAAATGGGGTTTGCAGTGCATTTCCCCTACATTAATGAGCTCAGCTCACATAGTGGGAATGCTGCAAACTAAATTTAGCATTTTCTGTATAAACAAGGTGATGCTGTTCATTGGTTAACTTGTGGTACAGGTGAGTAGGGATAGTTTGGAGAACTTTCTGTCAAAGAGAAGGAGATCGGGAGTGTACAGAATGTAAAAATCAGGACTGCCATCTTTTCCATTCTTCATTTTCTCTTCTAACCTCTCCTGTCCCCAGAAATGGCAAATAGGTCCTGGAATCTCTCTCTGGCTGGTTTTCCATTACATACAAAAAGTGTGCCCTTCCAAATAATGTTGTCAAGGACATGGGAGCCCAGAGGCTGAGATTTGAACATTTTAAGTGATTCAAAGGGGACAAAACTTCAGCTAAGGCAGGGCAGCTCTTTTCCCAGCACCATTCCTCCGCCCTGGCTGTGATGTGTGCACTCTGCAGCTTTCAGCCTGAAAATGAGGGTCTCTGCTGGGAAAGCTGCATTTGTTTTGGCCTGCAGGGGCTTCCAGCTGTACCTGCAGCCAGCCCTGCCTGCTTCCCTGAGCCCAGGGCACTGCTTGGATTGAGGGCATGACACGCAGAGGCTTAGAAATGAGCCAGTTGCAAGAACATGGTGTGTGTCTGTGCAGAACTGCAGCGTGAGCCCAAGGCCACGTTCTCTGAGTGCTTTTGCCCACAGCCAGAGCACTTTTCTAGCATCAGAGCAGGAGGAGGGCAGCTGGGAAGAGCAGTAGCTCGTGCATCCTGAGGTCTGGCTCCTGCTGAGCCTGAACTTCGGTGACATGGAAGCAGCAGAAGAGCTGGAACAGGGGATGGGGTGAAAGTCCAGCTTTTCACTTTTCACTGGTGCTGATCTGATGTCCCCTCCAGGAAAATGGCCAAAGGGAAGATTCTCTCATGCAGAATGACCTCAGTGAATCATTTGAAGAAGAATTTAGAGCCTTTCTTGGTGATGAAGAGAAGCTGCATCTTTTTGACGACCTCACGAAAGTGAATCCGGTGACAACCAGGACAGGTGAGCAGCCAGGGAGTGTCTGCTGAGGGATCCCCGTCCCTGCCGGCCACTGACACGTGGCAGCTCCTGCTCTCACTGCATTAACACCATGAACACAGGAGTTATTTATATTACACCTACATCACTCTCTTGCTCACCTCATTCTCGATTAAACCTGATAGGTAACACACCTGAGACTTTTGTTACAAACAGGCACAGAAAGAGTCAAACACACTTGGCAAAAGATGCTGACAGAAGGTGTTGCTTTTCAGTTCTGAAATGTCTTCAAGCAAGATACAGTGTCAACCTGTTCTATACAAATGCTGGCTGCAGCCTGGTGGCTTTAAATCCTTTCCAGCCTTTCTCCTGCCTCTACTCACCTGAGCTCATGAGGGAGTACCACGTTGCACTTTGTCCTCAGGTAACCCTTGTGTTTGAGATCACTGTCTTTCTGCAGAGCCCAGGTGTCAAACTGCTCCAAATTTATCTGAGCAAAATACTCCCACAGGATAAACCCCATTTCTAGTGAAATATTAGTTCTGTTAAAAGAGCAGTGCTGTTTTCAGGTAAATGTGAGATGACCCTTGCAATCCATTGCTGTTGAACTGTGTGGTTTCTGTACTCTTAAATATGAATATTCTCTTTCACTGCCAGGATTTAAAACCTCACATCTTTGCAGTGGCTGAGAAAACCTACAGGAATGTCCAAAAGCAGATGGACCCTGTGAACCAGTCCATCATTGTGAGTGGAGAAAGTGGTGCTGGGAAGGTAAGGAAATGTTTTTCTATGATATTGCTCTCAAGTTTTGAGCTCTGCCAGTGATTTGTAGTGCAGAGTAGTGCAGTGAATGAGCAAGGATGAATTAAAAACCCCTCTGACACAGCACGTAGCCAATCTGCCCAGCGCGACTCTCTTGAAATGTGTGTGAAGCATTAAGTGATTGCTGCAGTTAAACACACTCTGCTTAATATAGCAGCTCTTCAGGTGACATTTGTCATTTCTGGAGGGCTGGGTTTGAATCATTCAGCAGGAATTGCACCTGAGTTAATGCCTCAGCCTGGTCTGTCAGGGAGCTCATGTGAGTCTCAGCAAACCCTCTGTGAAGACACAGAGCAGTGGGTGCAGCTCCTGCCCTGGCCCATCCCTGCTCAGGGTATTTTTAAGCCCAAGAAGAAGATGCTTTGCTGAATGTTAATGACTCAAAATCCATTCACATTCATTCCATCCCAAGGCAGTAGCTGTTAATTCTGGCTGAGCTTCCAGATGGTGACACCTCGATGGAAGTGCCGTTCAGCAGAGCACTCCCACTGCAGCAGCACTGAAATGTGTGTCTGTGGCAGAGTTTCCACTGAACCAGAGCTCTAAACCTGACACAGTTCCTCTCTTTAGCCTCCCCTCCACCTGCACACTGAAGGCAGCACTGCTCCACTGACAAAACTGATAACTTGTTAAAAACAAAGAGCTACTGTCGGGTCTCTCTCTTGCAGACCTGGACCTCTCGCTGCCTTATGAAGTTCTATGCCTCTGTTGCTGCCTCAGTTATCTCCCCAAAAGGCAACGAAACTGTGGAGAGGATAGAGAAGAGAGTGCTGGATTCCAACCCTGTCATGGAAGCATTTGGTAAACGTGGCTTTTTTAACAACCAACTGAAGTAATGGCCACTGTGGGAATTTCCTTTGTTCCCACACGAGTCTAAGCTATCTCTTGGTCCTCTCCTTAAAAACAAACACTTCAAATACTGGAGCTATTTACAGATCACCCGAAATACCTGTATGTGCTGCATGGCAGAGTGGACCACTCTGATTGTTGTGTCTGCCACTGGCAATTTCACAGGGAACGCCTGCACCCTGCGGAATAACAACAGCAGCAGGTTTGGGAAATACATCCAGCTCCAGCTAGACAGGTAAGAATTACTGTGTAAAACCTTTCCTGTTGTCTTGTTCCTTTAAATCTTTATTATCTTGTTCCTTTAAAGCTTATTTCTGAAATCTGCCATAGAACATTTTATGTCATTAGAGCGTATTTTGGTTTGCTGGCAGCTTAAACTGTTATTATTTTCCTTTTTTTTTTTTTTTCTGCAAGCTCTCACCCTGATCTCTAAAAGAGAGCAATGGAAAAACAGAGATGTGGTTAAGAACTCTGAATAAAATATGAACAAAACTGAAGGTGAACTGCAAAGCATTCAGAGTCAATTGGTCTCAACAACACGACCCCTCTTGGATTCTGTGAAGAGGTTTCATTGAAATCTTTGCTTTTTTTTCCCTCTCTAGATTCCATCATCTGACTGGTGCTTCCATACAGACTTTCCTTCTGGAGAAAACAAGAGTTGCCTATCAGGCCCCCAATGAAAGAAACTTCCACATTTTTTATCAGGTTTGCCTTCAGTTAATTTTTCTGGGTATTTCTGACACACAGCGGGGGTGAAATCACCAGATTTAGCACAGTTGCAACTTTTAATAATTACCAGTTTCCCTGTCTCCCAGGCTTCCAAATTAAATCATCCTCCTGGTATGTTATTCTTCACTGTCTGGGAGCTGTAAACACCAAAGGCAGAATTCAATTTTTACCTTGTTTTCTGTCTCCAGATCACAAAAGGTGCTACTGCAGAGGAGAGGCTGGAGTGGAACCTTCCAGAAGGGGCCGAGTACCGCTGGCTGCCAAATTCTGAAAGAAACTTAGATGGTAAAGATTAGTTTCACTAACTAATTAATCAATCCATTAATAATGGCTGGAACTTTAAAGGGAGGCAGGCAAAAATACATCCTGTTCAATCCCCTGGTCAGCCAAAGGCAGATGTTTTACAAAACCACCTGCATTAATGGGATTCTTTTTAAGTTTCACTTGGCACTATTAAGTCTTAAAGCTTAAAATCAGTCACCTGGCTTAAAACAGCTGGTTCTGGCCTGGCAAAGTTGCATCTCTGTGGCTTTGTTTAGAAACTGTCTCGTCTTTGCATGTGCTTCACCTGGCAGAGGCAGAAAAAACCAGTGGGCTGGTTCTCCAGCTTGTGTGTGGGATTTACCCAAACAGCATCTTCCCTGCTCTCCACTGACTATTCCAGCTGGATTGGATGTGCTGAGATGTTCTGCTTGCCCCTGTTTGTGTGCTTGGCTTTTTCAAGAGCGCTGTTTGGCTTTTCAGAGGACTGCTTCGAGGTGACCAGAGGGGCAATGTTCCACCTGGGCATCGGCCGCGCCACGCAGAGCAATATTTTCAAGGTCAGCCACACAGCAGGGACAGCACGAGGCTGCTGAGGATTTGGGAATGTGTTCCCAGGGTGGGATTGCTGCTGGAATAAATCCCTGTCACTGTGCAGAGGTGCTGCTCCTCACCGGAGGGCCCTCAGCTCCACATCAGGCTGCCCAGCCAAAGGTTAGATCTGAACTAAAAGTCTGCACGTCTGAATTCCGGTTCGCCTTCAGGAATTGCAGCGTTGGGGATCCACTCAGAAGTTTGGGATCTGTTTGCTGCCTTTTGTGCAGGAATGTTGTGAGCTGGCCTGTTCCCGGGGCTAAAGGAAGGCTCAGGGGACGCTGCCCTGGGGGGAGCTGTCCTGAAAAACTCCCTGATTGTATTTCAGGTGTTATCAGGCCTTCTGCACCTTGGGAATGTTCAATTCTCTAATCCAGTGGATGAGTCTCAGCCCTGTGAACTGGAAGATACAACCAAAGGTGAGGCAACAACCATGAGGCTTGTTAGTTCAGTGCAGATGCCCAAGGGAAAGGATTAGAGGAAGGAAAGAATGGAGAGAATTCTTTCCTTTAGTTAGTTAGTTAATTTAGATTTACTTATTAAATCTATTTAATTATTAACATTTATTAAAATTTATTAAAGCTACCAAATTTTCACTTGAGTAATTTTAACTATTATTACTTTTCATTATCAATTCCTTTTAACTACTACTAAGTCTAATTACTTTATTAATAACTTAATTTTAAAATCTAATGAATTCATTTAAACTGTATTGGATTGATTGCATTTCAAATTTATTTAATTTAAATTAATTTAATTTCTTCATTTAATTCAGAAAGAATTCCTTTTTAAAGGAAAGGATTTGAACAATAGCACTCCTGCTGATAGGAGACAATCAAAGCCACGAGCAACCCAAAATTTTAGGTGTGTTTTCGTGAACAAACAAAAACCTAACGCTCCCCTGCCCTGAGACATAATATCCTTCCCTGACAGGTCAGGGCAACTGCAGCATTACCCAGTGATTTCAGGAGGATTATTGGCAGAACTGTGGCTCTTGATTGTAATCTTACTCTGCCATCACAGGCCCGGCAGAAATCTGACCCGGAGGGAGAGCAGGGCTTTTCACATGAAAGCTTGGAAGTTTTCGTGATAAAGACCAAAAGCCAGTGACAACAAATCTGCTAAATTGCAGCATAAACAGAGGTTGTTCTGCGTGTCTTTAGGAGGCTTGTGGATCTGGATTTCCTTCAGAGCTAAAACTGCCCTGAATAGTGAAGTTTCCTGCTACAATTTCACATGCTCTGAACTCAAACTACTTAATATTCAAATAACTTTGAATACGGCTCAGCTGAGAAAGATCTTAAATGCCTTGTCAGCAAATACTCATTCTTCTACACTTCCTTTCTGTCCCCAAATCCCTGCTTTTTTTCCTGGTCATGACTGTTTGATTTGTCTGTCTGGATTTAGAGGTCCCCGCTCAAAAGAGGTGAACAAGTAACAAAGACACACCTAGGGAAAAAAACAACTTTGTGTGGCATACTTTAGCTTTTACTGGTATTCCTTCATTTTAAAGAGAGGACCCGAAATTCCAGGGCCACTCTACATCCAAGTTAAAAGTCTGGTTTTGCAAAACTTACTCCCAAGTTTGGGTAGAAAGATCCAAAATCCACGTTTAAGTTGGAGAGCTGATGGAAGTGGCATTTTTCTACACAATCTCTAGACCTTCCATACCTTCAGAGCTGTGAACACACCAGGTAACCTTGCACTGTTTGTTCTCCTGAACAAGAGTTTGTGAAGGCCACGGGGGATCTGCTCCAGATTCCCGTCGAGGAACTCCTGGAATCTTTAAGGATTCGAACAATCACTGCTGGAAAGCAGCAGCAAGTGTTCAAGAAGCCCTGCTCCAGAGCTGAGTGTGAGACCAGGAGGGACTGCCTGGCCAAAGTCATCTATGCCAGGTAAGGATGTGCTAATCCAGGTGACTTTTGGGAGGGGATGGGGAGGCCAGAGGGATTTACTTGCTGCTGTTTCATGGCAGTACATCAGGAATTCCTCTTCCTTCCAAGTGACACTGATGGAAACAGCAGTAAAGGACACGATTCTGATTATTGCAAGCAAGCAGCTTCCAGCTAATCCCATTGTTGCTGTCTGCAGGTTGTTTGAGTGGCTGGTTTTGGTCATCAATGAAAACATCTACACAGATCCCTCAGTGTGGACCAGCTTCATAGGTATGGACATGGACCCTGGTTTAACTCGGGGGCCAAGCAGCCCTCCAGGCTGCTCCTAAACTAAAGCTCCCTGTCCTCCCACATTCCTTCCAGGTTTGTTGGATGTTTATGGGTTCGAAGCCTTCCCTGAAAACAACTTGGAGCAGCTCTGCATTAATTATGCCAACGAGAAACTGCAGCAGCACTTTGTAGCTCACTACCTGAAGGCACAGCAGGTAATACCCCAAACTGAAGATCAGATCTTCAACATCTGATTTAGAACAGCATCTTTGTCACTGTACTTGCATTGTTGGTCAGATGGAACCTTCAGTCAGTAATTCAAAAGTCAGTAAAGTCAAAATCAGTAACCTTCAGTCAGAACCACAGAAAGCAGTGGGAGGGAACAGTGGCTTTATAAAGAGGGAGTGTGGGGCAGTTGGAATTGACACAGTTTTGTCTCTTGGAGACTGGAAATCTGTTGCCAGCTCCATTGGATTTCTGTCTGTCAGACTGTTTGCTTTTCCTCAAAGAGCTGAACACTTGAGACTAGGTTCTTGGGGTAAGTGCAGCCTGAACTGAGATTCTCTTGGAAGTTTCTGCTTACAGCCATGAAGCATAAAGTCCCTAAAGAGTGGGGAGCTTCTAGGCTGAGCTTGGTGTGAAGGCAGAGCCCACCAGAACCCTGTCACCCACACCTGAGCATGTGGGACCTGTGGAGTCCTCCTTCCCTGAACCCAGCCGTGCTGGTGCCTTTAAAACAAACCCCAGTGTGCACCAGCTTTTATCTTTGAGTAGGGAGGGACACAAGTGGTGGTGTTTCACAGCAGAGAAGGTTTTTTTGCACCGTGCAGTCCCTCAGTGGTCACACAGTGCTAATTCCAGCTCTCATCTGAGTGCCCTGCAAGGTGCACAGTCCCTGCCAGGGCTGCTGCTCTACCCCTCCCCACTGCAGATCCATTACCAAAATGCTCTCTGCCATTAACTGGAATCAGGGGAAATTATTTTCTTTATGGCACCAGCGCGCTGGCACCTCCTGCCTCACAGCAGGGTTTTGTCAATTTATTCAGGAGATAAGTATTTCTTTGACTGCAGTTTGTGCTTTTGCTGTTGCCAGGCTGCTTTCCCTGCCTTCCCTGGTCAGCATGCCAGGGGTTAATGGTCAGGGAAGATGGAAAGCAAGTTCAAGCACACAATTGCTTTGCTTGAAATGGCTCCATGACCTCTGTTTATAGCACCCCTCCCACTCACTGCCTGCCCTCTTACCTCTGATTCTGGCTGTCCCCCAAACCACTTAAATGCCATTAGTGGCTGTGCTGAGCAAGCTTTTGGCAGGAGGCTTTTCAAATAACTGCCCAGAGCTTGTGCTTGTTGAACACTGCTGACAGTTTGTCCTGTAATTCAGCATAAATATTGTACCAATTATTCCAACCAGTATCTCTCTGCAGTTCCTTTCACATCAGCCTTTGCTTTAGATGGAGCCCAGTTAGTAAAGTCTGGCACACAAAGGCTGGGTTGGGGCTGTGTCCCAGTCCAAGGAAGGAGTTTTGCTTGTTCCTTGTCCTTCAGGGGAAATCTCAGCACATCCAGGAGAGGCTTTGTGTGACTGTGACCTTTGTTTGCTCTCTAAAACAGCCTTGCAGCACACTCTGATAAATCCATGGGGTTCCCAAATCCTCAAACAAATTGTTCCAGCAGGTTCTGATCCACACCCAAAAGCTACCTGGGGTACAATATCCTCATGTGGGGTATTTTTTCTCAAGCTTGGTGTTGACCTGGAGCTGAGCTGGGATTAACTCCTCAAACAGGACCTGGATCAGCTGCCCAAGGCACAGAGAGTTCTGAGCTCTGGTGCCCTCTGCTGCAGAATAACCCTTTCCCTCTTCCTTCAGGAGGAATATGCAGCTGAAGGCCTGCAGTGGTCATTCATAAACTACCAGGATAACCAGAACTGCCTTGATCTGATAGAGGGAAATCCTCTCAGCATTTTTTCCTTGCTGAATGAGGTAAGTGTGAGCTAGACCCTTCATTTTTTTGGGGCTCAGTTTCCTGCCTTTGCCCCATGCCACCAAAGAAAACACAAGCAGTAAATTAATAGAAAACCTGTCAGCTGTAAAATTTCTGCAGGGCTTTGGTTTCAGAAAAATCATGCCACTGCTTCCTCCTGTTCTGAGTTGTCTTTTTCCCTCTGATCCTGGATATTCTGATTCAAATATGAAGCCTCAATTACTCCTTTCCCTCCCTTCCTTCCCAGTATTTCAGGCCTTGCATACTCAAAGCAGTTCTAAAGGTAAAATTGCTACGATTTGAATTTTAAATGTTGTAGCTTTTAGAGTCAGTTCTATGGGACAAATCAGAGATGCTGCAATTGTGTGTCCTCTGCAGGAGTGTCGTCTGAACAGACCCTCCAACACTGACCTGTTCCAGACCAGGATTGAGAAGGCCCTGTCCAGTAATCAGTGTTTAAGTCGAGATAAGTTTAGTAAGAAGCCCAACTTTATCATTTCACATTATGCTGGCAAAGTCTGCTATCAGCTGGCAACAATGGTGGAGAAAAATAAGGTAGGTGTTTGCAGAAAGAGCTATTTAAAAAAATCTTAGAAGTATCTTACAGACCTAAAGTGATTTAAATCAAAGCACCACTGACAAATATATTCAGTGCTGGGTGCTGGACATACCTTGCTGCAGATAAACCCTTCAGGCCATGTAAAACTGGGTGATGTTCTTGGTGTGATTCTCTGAACCACCTCACGAGCAGATGTTTGTTGCACCTTTGGGCTGAGGTTGAGGTGAGCCAAATCAGGGCTTCCATTCCTGGGGGATGCAGAATTAATAATGGCATCAGGGCATTTTTATAACTACAAATACAGCACTTAATTCCTCAAAAAAATTCAGATAAATTTATGAGGAACAAGAGCATGGGCTTAACTACTGAAAGTGCTGGAAGTGCTGGCCATCAGGGAGTAACTGAAATGGGAAATAGTCTGCAGAGAGGAGGGTCCCTTCTCAGCTGTGTCATCCCCAGCAATTATGGCAAGTGCTGTTATTTATTTAGCAATAAAACACCATCTCTTAATTCAAAGGAATGTTTCTAATGTCTGCTGCAGTCTTCAGGGATTAAACCAGTCCTGAGAGCTGGAGCTGACTTAGGCTGTGTAACAAGAACAGTGTTGGGAGCAGTTGTACATTGGAGTGGATTTGCTGAATGTTCAGCCAAACATTGTTTTCTGTTCCTAAATCTAACCATGAATGAATGCACATCATCAGATTTGAAACTGCAGCTGTGGTCACATCAAATTTGGCATCAGAAATACTGTTCTATCTCTATATGTGGAATTCTTAGTTATTTTCAGAGCTGCAGGTGCCTGCCAGGTCCAGATACTGACAGGTCATGTCTGTTTGCAGGATGCTGTTCCACCAGAGCTGGTCCACGTTTTGCAGAATTCACAGGACCCTCTGCTTCAAAAATTATTTCCTGTGACAGAAAAGAACCAAAACAACACCAAAACCCAGAACAGAGCTGCTGTAGTTACAGTGGTGTCCAAGTTCAAGGTACATCCTATTCAAGTTTCTGCTGTAATTTTGGAAACTTCCTGGATTTACCATCAACAGTTTGATGATGGCATCCACAGAGTAGATTTTTTGCTCAGGCTGTCCTGAAGAAGTGCTCTAACACTGAGTCTGTAAAGCCATCCTTGCCAAGAGCAGCTTCATGGGGTGGATGAAAGATCCCTGAGGAACTCTCTGTTTGTTTCCTGCAGAGCTCCCTGGAACATCTGATGGAGATTTTGAGCAGAACCACACCCCATTACATCCGCTGCATCAAGCCTAACGCTGACTGCAAGGCCATGACTTTCAGAAGAGAGGAGGTAACTTTTCCAAAGCCTTTCCCCAGGGCTTTGCACTGGGTTTCTTAGGATCTTGAGTCACTTGCAGAGCTCTTCCCACAGCACATTTTGAAACAGCTCCTTCTCCTTTGAGATAAACACCCTTTCAGTCTTGTCCAGATCAGCTCCTAAAGCACAGCAGCTCTTCCAGCTGCACCTTGCTTGTTGCTGGGGTGGTTTGGGGTGCTGCCCTCCCAGCCCTTCAAACAGATGGAGGTGATCTGAGCAGCCCTGGGCACACAAATACCTTCAAACCAAAACTGTGCTGGCTCCTGGAGCCCAGGAAGCTGAGAAGCTTTGGGGGCAGAGCAGCAGATGCTAAAGCTGTAACTAGAGAACCTCATCTGATGGGCAGTCAGGCTTTAAACATCCATGGCATCTGCTGAGCATGGAAGTCCCAGCGCTGGATTTTCTCACCCTGCTGGGTTTGGGCACTGCTGGCTGTGGATGCCCAGGACAGGGCACACAAGGAGCAGCTTCCACAAAAGTCAGCGTTGCCTAAACCATCTCAATTTGTGCCTCAGGTTCTCAGCCAGCTCCAGGCCTGTGGAATAGTGGAAGCCATCACCATCAGTGCAGCAGGTTTCCCAGTCAGGTAAGTCCAGCTTCTTCAGCATAATCCATTTCTCTAGCAATTGGTGGCATTTAGTTATTCAGAAGAGCTTACCAGCAGGAAACTCAAATATCTTGCACCATCAGCATATCCAAGCACAGTTCCTGCCCAGGCTTTGCTACAGTCACTGTTACTAGGAAATCTGAATTTCTTCAGAAGTTCTGTACTTTCTGGTCTGTTTGACCATTTAGGCATCAGTCTGTTTGCACCCCATGCACTGGATCCACAAAGCCATTGTGGAATTTCCCCCCTTCAAAGGATGAGTTATTTACCATACAGTAAAAAGGATCAGTTATTTACAGTAATGATTCTTGCCTGGAGTTCACTGCACATTTGTCTCTCAGGATCCCTTTCCAAAGTTTCACTGAGCGCTACAAACTACTGAGAAAATCCTGGGGCTCCAGTAAAAAAAGAGTGTGGGATAAAAGCAGCTCTCATCCTGCTGAGAAGAAAGGTAAGTTTCTTCAGGTAATCCCTCTGCCATCAAGTAAAATTATCGCTGCACCCATTTGGTATCACACAAATCAGATAATTACTGTATTCACCACTGTCCTCAAAATACTTCTTTAACCTATCAACAGCCTGAGTTTCTGATTTGCTTAACACTTAAAATCTTTCCCCTCACTTCTGGTTTTCTGTGTTCCTCCTGGGTGAAACAGTTACAGTGGTGTCTGGGATTCCCCTCACACAATATAATTTAATTTAGAGTTGATTCTTTACTAGGCTTGAAAACCACTTACCTTTTGCCTTATCTTCCTTCTCCTTCCTTTCTTTTCCCCCACCCTTGTTTCCTTGCTGAATCACTGACCAGCCAGCTTACCTGGACTCTGCTGCTTCTTCCACCTTTTGCAAACTTCTCTTTTTCTAAGCAAGAGTGAGGATGGACTTTAACAAATCCAGCCTACAGGTAATGCCTTTGCTATGAACTCCTGAAAGGAGGAGCTCATCAGGTGGTTACATTTAATACTGAAAGGTTACTGCAGCCCCTTTCTGTCCCCCACACGAATCCCCTCTTCACCCAGTGGGTCTGTTCAACAAGCAGCAGCTGTGGGAAGCAGGACCAGCCTGTTCAGATGAGTGAAACTGGTGGAAATCTGTTCACCCTGTGGAAATGGGGTGAAGTAAGGAAGTGCAGGCTGGAAAATTACTTACACACTGGATCTTTCCCCCTCAATTACAAACCCATTAACTGCAAAGCCTGTGGTAGGTTTTTAGTCCTTTTTATCTTGAGGGGGTAATAAGCTGCAATCAAAGCAAAACAATTGCCCAAACACAGGGATAGCTTTTGGTTCCCTTATCATCCCAGCCCCAAGAGCAGCATCAGAGAGCCACCAGATGTCTTCCTGTAAGCAAGAATTGCTTCTGTTTGTTTTCAGGACCTTAAAATGCTCTCATCTCCTTAGAAATATTTATAGCAGAAAAGCAAACAGTATCCAGGATGGAATGATGCAAAACCCATCCAGCCTTGTGCATGCAGGAACTCCTGCAACAGTATCTTGTTACAGGTCTGAATTAAGCCTATCTCTATTTCCAAAGAGATTCATCTGGCTGACCTGTTTGTAATGTAAAAAACTGTGCACTGTGTCCCAGAAATGGCTTTAATAACCTGTAATTGCTGCCATAAATTCCTGCCCAGTACAGGACCCCGTGGCTGCTCCCAGTGCCCTGTGACAGCTGTACAATTGTGTAGAATTTGTTTCCCCTTCCTGCACTTTTCAGTACATTAAGGCTACAATTCCCTGCCTTTTGTTCTTTGCTCCCACAGCTTTGAGTTTTGAGTATTGGATGTGGTTTTCTTAGGACTGAGCTGCTCAGTCTATTCTCAATTGCATTGCTGCTGCTTCCTCGTGCTTCCATGTAGGATGCTTGGAATGGAAGAACACCTGAGCCCTCCCTGTTTCAGTCTAGATCTACCCCAAATGACAGTTTTACCTGTGGAGAACAGAGGTGATAACAGATGAGAAGGCAGCACCCAACCACAGCCCAGTTAAAACACCCCACACTGGTTTCCTGGGTGCTGTCACATTTTAGCCTTAAACACAGCAAGATCAAGTGCTCTCAGCCATCTCCTTCTGCCCTCTCACTGCAGGTGTTTCCCCTCTAAATGGCCAGGAAATCTCAGTGCAAAGACGATTCCCTTGCTCCGATTTCCAAATTTTGTGACGCCTTCTCCTCAACGCTTCATTTCCAGGTGAGGCTCCAGTGATGGATGATGCCAAAGCACCACGTGCTGCTGTTCTGGAGATCCTTCAGGATGCTGTTAGGGGACAAACCCCTGCTCAGGAAACAGGGAACGGAGCAGAAACCCCCTCAGTCTACTGTGGCAAAACCAAAGTGTTCCTGGCCAATTCCGTGGTAAGTGCTGTTCCTTGGCTGATGGCTCTGGAGTGCTCCTGCCTCAGGGCCATTCTGGCACAGAATGGTGGAGGCAAAACTCATGCCAAGCCAGTGTGACCAGAATTGGGCATTTTCCATTCAATTATTAAACTCAATCAAGCAGCCATCAGAATCCAGCTCTGCGGAGCACTTTGTGTAATGGCCTCTGCGTTGCCAGTGGACAAGGAGCTGCACTTGTGTCTAGAACTGTCAGAATTCCAGTAAAGATGGCTGCTTTCCTTAGCTCCAGATGACAGATCTGGCTGCTCCAATAGGCCTACACAGCTTCCCTGGGAAAGAGAGGAAGGAGACAAAGGCACTTCTGCCAGGCTTGCAGGATGCAGCCCTAGAAGCAGCCCCTTCAGTGGAGCTGGGTATGAACCTGCTGCTGTTGGGACTTTGGGAGGCTCCACTTTCCTCCCCAAGAACTTCCATTTTCATTTCCATGTTCCCTAAAAAGCACTGTCACTTGCCAAACCTAATCCAGCAGTCACAGGACACTGGAATGAGGCTGTGGTCCCCTGACAAACACCAAGAGGCTGTAAAAGAAGAAGAGCTGTGAGCACAATTCCATCCCTAACTCCAGGCCCCTGTTCCCCACTGCAGCTGGAGCTCCTGGAAGCCAGGAGAGCAGAGGTGTTAAATGAGAAGGCACTTTGCATCCAGTGCTGTTGGAGAAGATTTAAAGAGAAGAAAACAGCAAAGGAGAAACGCTCTGCAGCTCTCATCCAAGCAGGTGACTTGCTAAGGGTGGGGCTGAAATAACAGCAAGGGACATTTCCAGTCACACTGGGGGATTACAGTGGCACGAGTGGGTCGGTGCCATCTCTCACAGTGTGTGCAGGAGCTGCTGAGACTCTCTGCACTCAGGTTTCTCTCCATTCAATCCTCAGCTGTTCGTTCCTGGCTAGCCAAGAATCGCTTCCAGAGGATGCGCAGGGCTGCCGGTGTCATCCAGCGTGGCTGGAGGAGATGGAAAGTGAGTATGGGGGACAGGACAGCACTGAAAAGCCTACACTGAGGCTTTTTAGTGTTATACTCTGAGAAAGAGTATAACTCTGAGAACTACAAAGCCAGTGCTCCAGAAAACTCTTCTCCAGCTGAAGAGCAGAGGAGATGCCAGTCCTGTACAGCTACTTCTGGTTCATCCTGCAGAATAAACTCATTCCTTACCTGCATGGAAATTGGAGGGTGCTGTCCTTCCAGACTCCCTCTTTTTTAGACTCTCTGTTTTGCAGAGTTCTGTCCAGGACATTTGAGAATATTGTTGTTCTGTGTCTTTTTTTAGGCCAAAGCAGCCGCGTTGGCAGCAGCAGAGCTGGACGAGGGGGAAGGAAAGGAGTTCCCAGCTCCTGGAGCTACCTTGGCCAAACCTCCCTGTTCTTTGGACACAACGTGGCCTCTGCAGGCAATTGTCCAGCTCTGGCCCCTGGGCCTGGTGCTGGCTGCTGCCCCTGTCGGTGTCACGGGGCCCCGGCGGGCGCTGGCGCTGCTGAGCTGCCTCAGGGGGCTGCAGGAGAGCTCCAGGGGGCACCTGGGCTGTGGCATCACCTCCATCAGAGCCCTCCCACAGGTACCGACCCCTCCCTCCCGTCTGCAGCACCTGGAGCTGCCACCAGCTTGGATATCCCAGGCTGGGATAGCATTTCCCACCAGCTGGCACTGCCTCCCCTCAGGAAGTGCAGTTACAAATCACCTTCGGGTCTGGGGGGGAACATTTTTGTGCTTGCATCAAATTCTGCGTGCAGGAACTGCCACAGCTACTGCAAACTGCCAGGTCCAGTGCTGAGCGCTCCAGCCTCCAGAGTCTGAGCTGATTTCAGTTCCAGTCACAGCACTGGCATTCTTCGTGGTGACCACCTCTCTTAAACCCGTTTGTAGTGGACTCCTCTGGAGCAGCTCCTCTGTCCTCGTCCACCAGTGGTTCATCTACTCAGGAACTCAACAGGAATAACAAAATCAGCTGCACACCTGGCTGAAAACTCTCCCCCTCTTGTCCTTGCAGGGCTCTGTCAAGTTCCACTGCAGGAGGTCCCCCTTGCATTTTGCCACCGTCAGCCCCCACACGGAGTCGTTTTCCATCACGGGATTCAACCAGATCCTGCTGGACAGAAAGGAACTGCAGCCCACATAGCTCTGCCCCCCTGGCCTTGGCCTCCAGGGAGGGCTCTCTGCAATCTGCTGCTTTCAAATCACCCAACGTCCACTTCTGCTGCTACCTCAGAGCTTCCCCGGCGCTGCCTTGTACGTACAACGCGATGGAATGTAACACACAACACACGTTATAATACACATTGTAATAGACAGTAAATTAAACTTGGAGTGTGGGGGCAGCTCCTCCTCCCCCACACATTACAGGAAATATCAACACTATGGGAACAAATCAATTCAAACTGATCAGGTGCTTGAAGCAATGAATACTTGAACTGAACGCTGCTGGCACTGCCTGCACGAGCCAGAGGCTGCTCGTGAGAGAGCAAATAATGCAAATATTCCTGATTCCTGCTGGGTTCTCAGGTGCAGCCGTCCTGACTCACCACGAGTGGCCCCAAGGGAGAGAGGAGCAGCCAGCTGCAGCACTAAGGGCAGATGTCTCAGGGAAAAGCAAGGCTGGGCTCTTGCTTTTATCTACAGAACCAAAATTTGTAAGCTCTCACAGCTGCCAGGTGTCTGCAGAGCTCCCCAGACAGCACCACCCTGCCCAGGGGCTCACCAGGGGTGCCCTGTGCCCTCCCTTTGTTGCTCATGGATCTTAAAAATGTTCAGCTGCTCCATGTATGTCATTTAAAATAAACTGCTCAATGCCTTGTCAAGGTGTCTGACCCTTCCCAAAAACCTTTAGTGAACAAAAACATTTCAGGGCAATTGTCGATTAAAATAAGTGCAAATATATTTAATATTGTCACCGTGAAGCAACATTTCTTGTGGCTTCCAGCATTTCTGTGCCAACAGAATTCCACAGAGTACCAAGTTCAACCCCCAGGAAGTAAAAATGCGTCCCAACACAACCCTGCCCCTGTTTGTCAGCTCTAAAAAAAATCAGAAAGCACCGACATCCACAGGCAAAGTGACCAAGACACGCTGCAGCAGCTGTGGCTGCTGGCAAATCTCAAAAAATAAAATTCCCACAGCAGCTCACTCGGGGAGAACGTTCTCCTTCTCGGGAGGCTCCACAATGCCCAGGCAGCAGTCTGCAAACTCCACGAACAGGGGCTCCTGCATGAACTTCCTCATGAGGGAGCTTTTGTCCTGCGCCTGGTCGATGGTGAGCAGCAGCTGCCCCAGGTGCGGGTTCCGCAGCAAAGCCCTCAGCTCTTCCGATTCTCCTGTAACCAGGGAAAACTCAGAGTTACAGGCGTGCCTGAGGCCGCCCTTCCCTTGCAAACAAACCCCAAGGGGCCGGATCGAACTTTTAGCGCTTTCCGGCCCGGGATAAGCTGCAGCTCCGCGCAGAATTTATTCCTGCTGGCTCCCCCAGCCCCGATTCCCCGAATTACCCAGGAGCTTGAGTTTGTGCAGCGGAACGCGATCCTGCTCGTCCTCCTCGCTCAGGATGTCCTCCAGGGCCCAGGAGCCGGGGGCCGGGGGGGGGCCCTGCCCGGCCGCCTCCTGCTCCCGCTCCCGCCGGGGCTCGGGCGCGCAGCGCTCTGCGGACAGACCCGCGTTAGCCCCGTCCGGCCCCGGCTCCTCCCGGCCCCTCCCGGCTCTTCCCGGCCCGTACTCACCGCGGTGGGTCCGGCAGCACGCCACGGAGCAGCTGCGGGACAACGGCGTGAGAGGGGCCGCGCACGGCGGGGCCGGCCCCGCACCGCCCNGGACACCGGGCCGTGCCCCCGCCCCTCCCCGCCCGCCCCTCGCTCACTAAGCGGTGCCGCAGCGCGGACAGCGGTACCGGGCCGCGCCCCCCGCCCCGCACTCCGCGCACGGCCCCGGGGCGCGCATGGCCGCGCCCGCCGCTTCCACTTCCGCTTCCGCTTCCGCTCCACCGGTCAGGGCTGCTAATCCACCGCCGAGCGCTGCCAGCCAGCCGCGCTTAATCCACCGCCGAGCGCAGCCCTTCCTAGGGCGTTTTATCGCGCTATTTCGAGATATTTCCATAAATAGATAAATATAGAGAGATACATGGACAGAGATATATGGAGAGATAGCTCTGTATGTGGGAAAAGAAGGAGGGAGTGGAGGGGGATGTATATATTGAGATAGGGTAGAGGTATAGATATGGGCATATATAAAATATATTAAGTAGGTGTAGGTATGGAGATATAACAGAAAAATATAGAGGGTTTTGTATATATATAGAGAGAGACAGATACAGATAGATATAAAGATGAGGAAACAACAACAAAGCAAAGAAACTGGAAAGAAGTCCCTGAACACTCCAAGTGCTACTGTGGGTAGGATTGTGTGTGATGGATGTGAGATCATCATCACTGCGTGGATTTTCATGGAATTTTATTGCTGTGCGTTGACGAAATACCACAGAGCAGCAGCTGAGCAGTGAAGAACCAGAAACATGAGCTGATGTCACAAAATCTACTCAATCCAGGCTTCTAAAGAAGTTTAAACATTGATATTCTTCTAAGGAAATATCCCCCTGTAACTAAGAATGAGCATCCATCTCCACTGGGATCTGGACAGATCTACTACTAAATAAATATTCAGTAACCAACCCTCTTTTCTTTTGAGAGGGAGGAGTTAAGACCTTTTTCTTTTACAAAACATCTGGTCTTGACATTTTTATTTCTCTCTGTCCAGGCAACTTGACTGCAGCTCTGATCCTGAAGAGCACAGCCAAGGTTTTCACCTGGAACAGTTCAAATTTCACAAGCCAGGGACTTGAGTGTGCCCTTAAAAGCAGAAATATGAAAGCGCAGCTGAAACATCTCACAAAAAACCCTCATCCAGCAATTAAAATGACAGCAGGGAAACAGTGCTGAGTGCCCCTGTTAATCCACCCACCAGTCAAAAGTCACAATTTGACTAAGCAAGAAAGTAAAACGCCGCTTTTCCCCAAAATTCCTGGGAATTTTCCAGCTGTTCCACCCTCTCCAGAGCCACAACCCAGAGCAGAGGGATGGCGAGCACAAAGCACAAAGCAAACGCCGTTAACGGGGTTATTTTTAACTGCAGGGAGGGAAAGCAGCTCCCCTGCTCCCACGGAGCAGCCAGGCAGAGCTTCCCGAGGGACAGGGACAGCGGGGACTCTGCCGGGAGGCCCCGCCAGGCTCCATCCCCACCCCTGGGCTGTTTCCCACCGGTTTTGAGGCAACCATGGAGCTGCCACGGCTGGAAAGGACCTCTGAGCTCCCCAACTCCAACCACCCCCCCCGAAATGCCCTCCAGGGCCGCACGCGCGCGGCTTTTGGAGCCACCTGGACGCGCCGTGCGGGTCGGGGTCCCCGCGTGGTCGGTGCTGGAGCCGTCCCGGGTCACACGTCCTGGACGGCGCAGCCCCGGGGGCAGCGCGGCGCCTTCAGCCTGGCCCCCAGCGCCCTGAGCTTCAGCGTGTAGAGCAGGGGGTTGCCCAGGCAGGTGATGGTGATCAGCATGGCCGTGCAGTTCCTGAAGACGTACACGCCGGGGTAGAGGTCGGTGTGGCAGCGCCGGTTGGTGGCGTCGAAGATGACGCCGGCGAGGAAGGGCGCGTAGGACACCAGCGCCAGCAGCCAGATGGAGATGCTGGTCCTGGCCACCTGCGTCTCCGCCGACTTGTAGGTGCCCGTGGCTTGGCCGCACGCCTGCATCCTCAGCTTCCTCTTCCTCAGGATGATGATGATCCTCAGGTAGGTGAACAGGGGCACGAGGAAGGCCACCACCACGTTGGGCATGGTGACGAGCACGAGGTAGTTGACGCAGAAGGGGCTGTAGAGCACCGAGATGTTCCTCTCCGCGTGCAGGCAGTTCCAGCCCATCAGTGGCAGGCAGCCCAGGAAGAAAGCCAGGACCCAGCTGACGAAGACCACGGCAATGGAGTGGTTCCTGGCCACCCTGAACCTCGTCCTCATGCTCTCGGCCACGGCCAGGTAGCGCTCGATGCCGATGCTCACCAGGTTGTAGATGGTGGATAAGATGGACGTGGTGTACAGGGCGTAGGGAGCCAGCATGTCCTGAGAGCCAAAGATGGTGATGTCGGGGTTGGTGATGAACAGCAGGGAAATCCAGAAGCCGGAGAAGCTGGTGAAGAGGTCGGAGACTGCCAGGTTGCAGAAGAGGATGGAGATGGGCTTGTGCAGGTCCCTGGTGGCCAGGCGGGTGAAGATGACCGTGCAGTTGAAGATGATGGAGGCGACGTTGATGGTCAGCTGGGGGATGCCCAGGGCCAGCACCATGTAATGACTCCAGATCTTGGTGTAGTTGGCAGAGCAGTTTGGGAATCCATTCATGGTGGGAAACGCTCCTTCCAGCCCCTGGCGAGGCCGGCTCTGCTCATCCCGTGCTCCCCAAGAGCTCCCACCTCGCTCCCCGGGCACGGAACCGCTCCTGACACGCAGCTCCTGCTGCCACATCATCGTCGTGACGGGGATTAAACTTTAACCAGTGTTTTTGAATATTTGGGTTGCCAGCTGGGGGCTCTGCCGGTCACCTCGGAGTTGCTAGGATAGCCCAAACTGCAGAACGCATTTCCCACACGGATGAGCTGCTGGAAGCAACCTTTGACGAGAACAAAACCCAGCCAGGGCTTGGGGAGATGAGGGGTCACGCCTGCAGTTTAAAATTCTTCAAGGATGTTCTCAAATGGAGTGAAATGAATTCGGCTTTAACTCACAAATTAATTAGATCCCAAAGGATCAGAGAGCCGGGAAAGGGGGAGCAGAGTTTTGTGGGTTTGGAGGGAGGGAGTGTGTGGCTGAGGGAGCTGAAATAAAACATCAGAGCTGTGTCATCAGCCTGGAGTCCAACAGCCCAGAAAATCCCTTCTCCCTCTTAATCCTTTCATGATAACCAGCTAAAACCCAACCAACATCACTACCCATGCCTTTGCTACAGGATATTTTGTGTTTATTTCGTGTGGCTTGTTCATTAACAAACCTGTATCAACACCAATGTAGCTTTTCTTTCTCCGTCTTTTTAAATGCAAATGATTTTCGAGAACTTAGATTGAAAATATCTGAGACTTGGGGGGAATAAAAGCTCTGGGGACACACATCCCATGCTCTCAGCAGAGGGCACTGCTGGAATAAAATACAGGGTACAGTGGGAGCAGGGAGATTTTACACAGCTGAGCAGTCCAGGTGAGCAGGACAATTTTCCAGGTAAAGCCACGTTATTTATTCTGATTCAATTCATATTTAATTGCTACCTTGACGAAGGATTCACCTTCACTGGTCACAGTTTTCTCCCACGACCTTGCCAAGCAGCTCAGCTGAATTTATGGGCTCCCACATTCAGCACTGATCATTACAGCAGCAATTCCTGCCCCTGAGATGGGAATCTGTGAACTCTGATAGCTCTGCCAAATCTGAAATGTAGGAAATTTAGGCCATAATTTTGAGTTTATACAGGGGAATTCTAGGGCTTTTTTTTCTATTGAATTGTATGAAAATATATTCAGTTTAATGTGCAGTCAGCATCCACAATTCTTTGTGTACTAGGAATACTTTATAATTAATTAATACACTTTTTAAGTATGATTATTATACTTTATACAAGTCTAAGTAAGCAGTAAATATTTCAGCTGGTCACAAGGGAATGATTACATAGAAATAAGGGCTGAGAATTGATCAGCTGAGCCTGGGGGTGTGTTAACACCCTCTAAAATATTCCTCTCCCTGTGCCCCAGATAAAACACCCTTTGTAATCCCAGCTGGGGCAGCCCTGGCAGCCACACCTCTGCTGTGAGGCTGCTGCTGAACAAGGGCCCCACTATTTCTGTCACCTCTGTCACCTTCTGTTGCCAGCCCAGCAAATCCTTTCACTGCCAGCACAAGTGGCAGCACGGCCCAGGTGGGCACAGGACACCTGTGATGAACAGAACATCCACAAAGCAAAACGGCTTTGAAAACACCCTGGTGGCTAAAAATAACTTATCTGTGAATTTGGGCCCCAAAGGGCTCCAGATATTCCTGAAAATGCTGCTTGAATTTGCTCTAATTTGAAAACTTGGTGCTCGAGCACAAAACACTAAACGATGTGAGATCAGAATGTAATTAAAGTAATATCAAGTGGTATAAATAGCTCTCCACAAAAGATTTGTAATCTGATTTCCCTAATAGAATTGCATACAAATTACCATCATGTTGCTGGATTAAGGGAGACAATAGTGTGGAAGCTGCATTTTTAGTGGGCTTTAATACACAGAAACTCCCAGATTTGTATATTCCAACCCTCTGTGATGCAGTTAGAGCTCCCAAAACCAGATGGAAAATACTTTAAAGCCCAACCTCTTCATGGAACAACCTCAATTCAAGGGCATTTTTCTACTCCCATATTCCAGGAACTGTGCAGCATTCCCTGTACTTACCTCACTATGCACTGGTGAGGAAATTGTTATCTGCATCCTATAAATGGGGAAAGAACAATCCCATTGTTCGATTAAGGTGACACAGGATTTCAGGGAACTCAATCTAATCTCCAGGATCTCAGGCTGACACCTCAAACACTGACTGTACCTTGCTGTGGGCAACCTTTGGTTTATATTTACCCAGATTTCACCTTCTGCAACATTTACTTTTTTTTTTTAGTTCTGTGATTGTTCTTCTTTTAGTTCTCTGATGGTATTTACATTTCTTTATCTAAATGCCCAATTTGTTTTGATGTGTGTGTTCCACTCATTTTGTGGAATTATCTGTTGATTGTGCCTGTGGGGAAGAGAAAGAGGCACCAGAGGCTTCAGGCCGAATTTTTAGTGATGGTTCAAGAGTGGAAAATCCAAGTTCACACAGCTGCAGCTCTCAGCCTCCAGTGGGACCCACAGGGGCTCAGAAGGAGAAGCCCCAGCTGGGACTCGCCACAGCTGATCCCAAAACATGGAATTCATGCAGGAGCTGAGCCCCAGCCCAGCACAGAAACCCTCGGACAGCTCCCACCCTCACTTTGGGGTGAGGCACAGCAGCCCCGTGTCCTCTGGAACTGTGCTGAACCTGCAGAGGAAAACTGCATCCCTGTGGTGGAAATAGGGACCCCACAGCACAGGGAGGAGAGGAGATGGAGCACGAGCCACAGGTGATTTGGTGTCCCTTGAAAAGTCACGTGCACACAAAATCCAAAAGGATGAGGCATTTCACTGCCCTGTCACGTTCTCAATTCCTGACCCCAAACCTTGGGAAACGGGGTGGTTCTGCTTTCTCCCCGTTGTCCCTGCACTGTCACCACGCTGCAGACACCAAACCTGGGCCAAAAAATGCCCGGTGACGTGAGCAGCTCAGCAGAACCATTCCATGAACCCAAGTTTTACTGCCATGACCCTCGGCAAAGCTGTGAGGTCAGAGCATCCCTCTGCCCAGCCTCTCTAAGGGCATCATGAGACCTGCAAGGAAGAAACAGTCAGGAAAGGGAGTCATACAAAAAAGGAGCCTATTTATCCAATTTATGTTTCGATTTATGCAGATTAAAGCCTTCCTTTCTGGAGAGGAAGACACAAATGGGGTGTGTGATCTCCTTCCAAGATTTTTTGGAGCTGTTTTGAAACAGAGCTCTGCTCCTCCCCCCTCCAGCCACTCCCTTGGAGGAATTTTTGCCTCCCAGGTTTGGAGCGATCCCTTTGGAGAGCCTGGGCTGTCTGAAGGGAGGCAAACTCCTGGAACCAGGTGTGTGGCAAACAAAGCCTCTGCACTGATCAGCTGGGTGTCAGGAAGGCAGAATCCATCTTATCCCTGCTCCCAGCTGTTCCTTGGAATGGCCTTGTGCTGGGACAGCATTCCCAGTGCAGCAGAGTCAGGCAGAATCAGAGCCAGCCCACGTTTGCACAGGGAAGATGAAGAAGAATTTCATGTTCCTGCTTCACCAAAGCTCTGAAATTCCAGATTTCCTGTCCAGTGGCGTGGGAACCCTAACGAATAAAATGACAGCACCCAGGTAAATGAGGAGCACCCTGCGTTCCCTCACTCTGCAGGGTGGGGTCCCAATTACCCTCCTGCTAATCCTGAAACCCATCCCTGTTTTAAATCCCTTGGAAGTGCTTCCCTGTCCCTCTGCAGGGGCAATCCCTGCTGGGTCAGCTCATCTCTGACCAGGGTTTGGACTCCAGCCAGTCTCACCCTCTCAGCCTTTGTTGCTGTGGCTCTCAAGGCCACAAAATAAGTGCAGTTTTTACTGGATTTGATATTCCCACCTGTCCTTCCCCACCCTGTAGCTGCCAGGAAAAACCAGCCTGCAATTCAGAGATCTGCTTAACTTTGTGTCATCTCCTCTGACCAAGATCCTCTCATGTCTTCAGGTTCAATCTCCAAAAGTCTTTGTGTGAAATGCACCCAGTTCCTGATGGCATCGTTGCATCTCAGGGCAGTTTTGGTTTTGAAAGGAATCAGAACGATCCTGAAGTGAAGCAAGAGCTGATATCCAAGGACCTGTCAGGGGAGTTTCCTTAAGGAAAAAAAAAATAAAAATAAGGAGATCAAGTTATGCCAGCCCTGTTTATTTACTTGACTGCCTTTAGAAGGAAAGTCTTTGCCTGAGTGTTCTTCACTTTTGAACTCAAATAAAGGCTTAATTAACGTGACTGCAGTGCAGTTTATTACCACTTTGATAATGACAGGCTGGAAGGCTTAGAAACAAAAAGAAGGAAAAAAAAAATAAAAGCAAAAATAAATAAACCAAGAATCCTGATTTTCAAGACAAAAATTTGTAACCCTCAGCTTTTCAGTCCTGAACAAAGGTCTTCAAGGAAACAGAGCAGGAAAAATACCCCAGAGATGTTGGTTCAGCTCCCCAACGAGGAGCATCCCAAGGAAGGAGCAGAGCCCGGCAGGGAATTGTCTCCTGGATGCCCTTGGAGCTGCAGCTGGCACAGCCCCGCTGCTCTGCGTGCTCAGCACTCACCTGGCCCCGCAGAGACCTGCGAGTGAGAAAATGCCACCGATCCCCTCCCTGTCCTCGCCCCGCAGGAATCATTTACCTCATCACCATGTGCGAGGCAAATCAGCGCCTGTGCAGGGTGGAAAAACACTCCCCGGCAGATCTTCCCTGCAGGAATGTTATTTATAGTAAAGGAGCTGCTCTGGGTCCGGGTGTCACTGCAGCTCCCGAGCCCCTGCGACCCCACTGCCGGAGCAGCAGGGCAAGGAGCGATTTCTTGGCTCCTTTTTGTCGAACTCAGCCTCTGCTGGATGACTCTGCATGCTCAGCTCAGCTGGAGCAGCATCACTTCACTCTGTCCATCCCTCCCGGGCGTCCTGCTCTCCTCCCACCCAGCCCAGCTTTGGGGTTGTGCCCCCACGGACTTTTGGGGGGAGAAGTTTGCTTCGTTTGTTTTCCTCAGCTGGGGTCAAAATCCACCCCCAGAAATCCCAGAGATGATCCTGTGTCTGTAATAAAGCTGTGTCTGTCGCTTTTCTTTGTTGAATGTAAAGTCTGAGTTGCCCCTGAATTGTGTTGAATTCCAAACGTGAAATTAAAAAATTTAGATAGGAAAGCAAAGGGGAACAAACCCAAAAATCTGTATGTATATCATACTACAGTAGCAGAAGCAGAAAATTGAGAAAAAGAATTATTAAAAAAAGTATCCATTATTAAAAAATTATTAAAAAATTATCCATCCATTGCTTAATTACGTACGTAAGGTGTTGTATGTCACCTAATAAACATTTCCTGTCGCTGCACATGGAATTCCCATTTTCCAGTGCCACAAATCAACTCCAATCCTGTTTGGAGAACTGTGGGGTAGAAGTGAGGGGGAGTTGGGGTTTTATTTGTCTCCCTGGGTTTTTTCCTTAAAGGAAACATTAACTATAACACATAATTAATTGAATGTCATGAGGCTGCCAGGGGAAAAACTCTCAGTAAATAAAAATGTAGTATTTTACTCCTGGGCTGCTAAACCTGTGCAGGTTGCAAAGCCTCTGTTATTCTCTAAAGGCTCCTTGCCCAGTGCCAGAAAGCCTCACTCCTTTTGCCATTCACTTTGGAGAATGAATAAATTTAGGCAAATCAGGAGCAGGGCAAATCTGGAGAAATTACAAAGGGGAGGAGTTCACCTTCCTGCTATGGCTTTCAGGTCTGTCCTGGACTATTTACTCCAGTATAAAACTGAGAGCAGAAATATGATCACATCCTGAGGAGTCTAATCAATTCTGGTTTCAACACTGAGCCTATTTAAAATAGAGAATGGAATTGCTGTTCCTTGCTCTGCTCTGCCTGCACATTCTCAAGACAGAGGCAGTAGGTAAGTCCTTCCCTTGCTCTTTCTAGCCCCATGTGAAGGTTATTCTTATTTCTGATTTGTTTCTGACTGTCAGGACACGCAGTGCAAGCTCTCTGATTCTTCTCTCTGCTAAATGAAGGATGATTTATTTATTTCTCTGCCTTTTATTATTTGTGTTAAAATATCGAGGATAGGCTTTTCTCATGAATGAATGAGTGCTTTGGGGGTTTCTTTTCACCTTTAGAGATTCTATCTGCATTCCTCCTCCAAGAAAAATCAATGAGCTTTGACTTGATCTCTGTATTTTATTATGTACGTGCACTCGAAATACCAAACCCTAATTTCTTTATCTTTAAAACTCCTTTAAACTTGAAAGAAATCGCTTGTTTGAAATTTCTACTCCCTTTGCTTTGCTGTGTATGATCTAAGATGAAATTCTGCTGAGGGAGAGAGAACAATATGTCTTTGCTGCATCAGCCCAGCAGCCCCATCTATTTTTGCTCCCTGGGCACTATAAGTACACTGTGCACTTAGGATGGCTCAATTAAATAACGATCTATAATTAGTATTGAAAAATGCAGAAGGTATTTTGCTTCTGTTCAATCAGCAACAACGCTGCAACGCTGAACAAATCCCCTTTCCTGCGCAAATACCAGCACAGAGCCTCCAAATGAAACACTGCAGCTCTTAAAAGTGACGAGGGGTCCATTGTTTGCACTAAAATAGAGCAGAGTGCAGTGAGGGAAAAAGGGATCCAGCATTGTCAGGGGGAAGTGCTGCCCTGAATCTGCTGAAGGGAGATGGAGTTAAAGCAGATCAAGGTTCAGAGGCGCTCACAAAGTCCTGAAGGGCTTCCCTGGGCTGATTTCTCTGCTCTTTAATTAATTCTCCATCCCTCAGCAGCTTGGCTTTTCCAGCCCCTTACCCCACAGTTCCAATCCCTTCCCTCTCCTCCAGCCCTGGCCCGGGGGTGTTCCCTCTGCAGGGGCTGCCCACACTGGGGGCAGCTAAGCAGAAATACAAAAAGCCTTGGCTTCTCCAAAGTCTGCCACTCGTGTTTGCCTGCTATTGACTCCTGGCTATCAACACTTTGCTAAATTTACTGCCCCATTCGGGGGTTTACTAGGGAAACCTGAAAGACTATCTAGAAAACCTTTGTGACTTCATTAGATTGGTGTCAGTAATTAGGGTTTACCTCTTTATCAGAAGGAAGTAACATGGGGAATGCATATATGATAATTTGTAGGCTTTTTTTGCTCCCCCACGGTTATTTCCATGTTTTTCCTTGAGTGTGGACCAAATTACACAGCCATTAATACACAAGAAACTTCCTCCCTACACCTTCTTCTCCAAACTTTTCCTCAGGCAGAAGCTCCACAGGATACATTTTGTTAAATTAAAGCTACGCATTTCAAGAAACTCTACTTTTGAGAATCAGCTGAAATTCCTTCTTGATATCTTTTTTTTTTTTTTTAAAGAATAAACATTTCCTTCCTGTCTTGCCACTTGTCAGAACCAGCCTGGGTGATCTGCCCTGATCAGCTCATTGAACACACCTCCACCTGGGCAGTTCATAACTCACCACACTGAAACAGTCAAATGACTGATTGCTAATCTTTGAAATTGCTGCCAGCCTTGTCTGAATAGCAGAGCACCTGTGTTTTAAAATTACTATTCACAGGCCTTAGAGGGCTTACTAAGGGAGGAAGCAATCTCCTACAATCCCTGTTGTAGGAGAGGGAAACTGAGGCACGCTGGTGCAGTCACCTGCCCAGGGATCAAACCATCACCCCCAAACCTCTGCCCAGCCCCTCATCCTCTGGCTCATCCAGATCTCAGTATATTCCATTTACAGCTGCACTGATCCACCTCAGGTTTCTTGTCTGGTTCCTCTGAGAGCTCAGGGACCCTCTGGTGCTGTTTTGGAGGAATAGAGAGACAAAGTGTCTGCAATTTCCAACCAGGAATACCCCAAGCCTCGTGAGGGCGAGGCTTTATTACTGTGCCATTTAGAGAGCAGGACCATCCATCCATCCATCCATCCATCCATCCATCCATCCATCCATCCATCCATCCATCCATCCATCCGTCCCCCCAGCAGCTCTGGGGTGGGGCTACAGCAAAGTCACTGGAAATTAATTTTCTGCAGGGGGAATGGAATGAACCCCAGCACGTTTTAACCTTTTGCTTTATCACAGAGCAGGACTCAGCCATGAGGAGACAAATCTCCCACAGTCCATGCTCTGGTGCTCCAAAAGATTGATGCCTGATAGGACATTCCTATGATGAGATTAGATCCCTCTAATTTTCTATATTTCTGCTCACATGCTTTTACCCTTCACAAACATTAAATTTACATAACCATGCGGACATTGACGTCAGCATCAGTTCTCACTCTGGGGTTTCCTCTGGGCCATTCAGGTTCAAAATATCCCTGAGAGCTCCATCAGCAGCTTTTAAAAAAAAAAAGAAATTATGCTGTGACTTCTTCCCTTTCCGGTTCTAATGGTGTGGGCTCCACACAGATTTATGGTTGGGCTCAAAATCCATTTTAGGGTTGGCAAAGTTGGGATGCTGGAGCACTTGGACACACTCTGGGGTGAGAAGTTACATTTTCAGCCAATTAAAAAATGGGTAATAAATGCAATGTACGACCTGAAACACAAAGAAAAGTCAGTGAGCCACAGGAATTATGGAATTACCTATGTGAGGGGGTTAAGTCGCCTCTGGTGTCTCCATCAGGTCTAAATCCAAGCTGCCCCTTCCCCAGGCACGAGGATGGATCCTGCTCTGGTTTAGCCATGATTTCTCCCAGCCATGGGTCCTCCTGGCTCTTCCACTGGGATGCTGGGAGCAGAAAAGCCTTTGACACTTTCAAAAAACCAGCACAAACCCTGAGGTCTCCTAGGAAAGCTGCAAAGTGCAGAGTCTGTCTCCGTGCAGGCTCTTTTCCCTGCTTGTGACGTTGCAGGAGATGCTTTGTTGTGTTCCAGGATATATCCAATGGCCTGTTATTAGATTTTTAGTCATATTTTTAGCCTCAGGATCAGCCGTCAAAAGCTCAAAGCCTTGTAAAAGGCTGCAAAAGGCCAGCAAAGCTACCAAGTGATTTGTTTGAATTAAATTTTTAAAATACTTTAAAATAAATAGCTCCGAATTGCATTTTTATTAAAGAAAGCGAGGCAAAACTCCTCACAGAAGGAAATCACCTCAGCCCTGGATGCTCATTTTTTTTTGCTACAGCTTCTGCCTTTGACACAGGACTTTTCTGGGGGCACTTATCTGCAGCAGAGTATCGCAGATCACAGCTAAAACCCTTCCCCTCGCTCCCTGACACAAAGGAAGTCGTTTGCAGATGTTCATAGGGCTTATCCAGAATCCCTGAGTCCCTTTGGACTTCTCCTGCAGTTTGTAAGTGTTCCCATCGAGCATGTGATTGATTTTAGAAACTCTATTCAAGTCGAGGGCCAGCTCCCTGTCCTGCAGCGTACCTGCAGCAAGGATGTGCATCCCTAGGAAAAATAAAAAAAAATAAAATTCCAGGGTAAAAGTGAAGAGCAACGAATGGCCACGAACACTTGTAGGGACACACAAATCTCGAGGTGAACGCTTGGAAGTGATTTTGCCTGTCAAAGGGGCTGACTGGGGCTTTCAGAGGATGTGTAATGCTCCAGAATGTATAAATATCCTCCAGAATGTATAAATATCCTCCAGAATGTATAAATATCCTCATGTCTATATGCTCAGCTTGTGCTCAGCAATGCCATTAATTAGAAAGGCAGGCTTAGATAACAATTGCTTTTGTTTTGTCTTTTGCACTAAAAATAGAAAGTTTCACAAAGCCAGCTAAAAATAGGATGAGCCCAACACAAGCCAAACCTAAAAATAAATCTCATGCAAACCCAGCTTTTGGAATTTTGGTGGAAAAGGATGCAGAGGTGAGAGGAGATTTTGGGGGATGGATTTGGGACAGCAGAGCAGGGGGAACTCTGGCTCTGAGAGCATCCCGGGCTCTGGGGTGGGCAGCGCCGGGAAAACAGGGAATGCTCAGGCAGGACGTGGCTGAAAGGGTGACAAGAGGCTAAAGGGACAAACAAAGGACTCAGGTGAAAGAGAGAAAGGATTTGAATTAAAAATCAACACGAGACATTCCTGCTGTGCCGGGGGAAAAGGTCATCCCCACTCCCAGAGGCTCAATATCGTTAAGAAACTATAATATCAATAATTTAATGATTTTATTAGTATATAATATCAATATTTCATTCTAATTAATAAAATATTAACAAAATATTATTAAACATTTTATTTATAGATGAGAAATAAAAATATTTACAAGTTTTATTTTAGAAATAAAAAAGTATCAGATTTTATATCAAATATTATAATTTATAATATTTGATATAAAATATCAAATTTAATTTATTAAATAAAAACAGCTAAAAATAGTAAATAATAATATTAAGTAGAAATAAAAGCCGCAAAATCCGAACTGAATAAACCGCAGCC
>WAAG01068184.1:3218-56421 GCA_013390105.1 Tichodroma muraria | reverse complement strand
CCCCCCTATTTTGCTCACAATATTTGGGTTTGGGTTTAGGGCTGGGTTTGCATTTTTGGGGCAGGGGCCAGGGATTTGCAGTGCCTTGGGATGTTTCTACTGTCAGCAGAGTTCTGGGGCTCTGTTTCACACCCTCAGGGTGTTCTCTGCACTCAGCAGATTCCTGGAGTCTGGCACCTTGCCCAGGTGTGCAGAGCTGGCGCCCAACCCCACTCAGCTCCCAGGACAGGGAACTCCTGTTCTAAAAGCAGTGATGGGAACACTCCCTGGGACACCTGAGAAATGCCATTTGCACTGACCAAGGTGTGCAAGAGCCACCATCCCTCCCCTTCGGGCTATTTCCTCAATTCTCATTTCATAGGCAGCTCTCTAAGGGATGATTGGAATAAACCCTGCAGGATCTGTCTCAGCTGTCATTCATTGCTAATAATAAATGATAAATCACAGGGCACAGCCACTAATTACAACGTGGGAGCATCTTATTTACTATGAAACAGATTAAAACAGAACTAAAAGGAAGAAAAAAAATCTGCTAGAAAGAGGGTGAGTCTGCTCTAAGAGCTCTTCAGCATCAACCCCAGTGTGAATAAAATCTCCCTGGACAAGGATCAGTGTTTTTACTGAGTGGCTCAGTGCTGTGGCAATAAGGCAAAGGGGAATGCTCCTGTCACAGGGATTGAGAGCAGTCTGTCCTCTGCCCGAGGCCCCTCTTCGCACCCAGGCTCTGCTCTGGGGCAGGAGGTGACAAGGACAGGAGCAGCATTAATGCAGGGAACAAACAAAAACCCCCAGCAAAAGCTGTTCCCAGGAAAAAGCAGGAAAAGACAAGAAGGCTTGGGGTGTTACATCTGATTTGCTTTGTGAGGATGGTTATGGAAAAGCAATTTGCTGTTCCACAGGTAACTTGAGGTGCTGGTTTTCAGGAATTTTGTCTCGGCTACGTTTGGCATGGAATTCTTTTATTGTGAAGACACCAGGAAATGACAGTCACTCCTGAAGGACAAATAGCCAAGGCATGATACAGGAAAGGGTGGGGGGAGGAACAGAAGCATTTGGAAGGGTCCAGCAAGAACATTATTTTCCCATGTCCAGAAGGGTTAGCACAGAACTGCACTGATACATTTCACATATGCTGGAGCCAGAGCTGACGACTGTGGGGCTGAAAGCTGCAGTCCCAGGGAAAATGAAACAACACTGGCAATTAAAATTGGGGTTGAAACAAACAAAACAAACAGGGGTTTGTACAACCCAACCAAGAGCAATCCTTTCCCAGCTTTGGGCTGCACCTTGGTTTGAGAGCAGCCTCCGGAGGGGTGAGAGGTGAAGGCACTGCTCCTTCCCAGTCATCAGGGGAGCAGGGGGTGACAGCAGGGGCAGGCACAAAAAATATTCCTAATACAATGTGTCTTCAGCAAAACATTTTTCTCAGGAAGCACGAAGAGACAAGGAAACCAAACCATTACTCACAAGAAATGTATTTACATTACCCACAAAGAATTCTGACGAATTTGGCAGCTCCACTTACAGTCAGCTCCTCTTGTGACAAAACACTAGCTCAAAATGCACTTGTCTGGACAAAATTAGTTTTTCTGTGACTGCTGGGAGAGAAGGATAAAGATTTTCCCTTTGTCCTTTCCTTCCTTGCCCATTCAGATATGGATTCCACAGGGAAAACAACACTTGCCAGCACCCTCCCCGTTAGAAAATGTCACACAGCAAATCCATGTCAAACATCCATTCATCCACCTGGAGCCAAAAAAAAATAAAAAATAAAAAAAGGGATACAGAGAAGCCAGTCAAACTTCCCAGGCTGGTTTTAGAGTTCAGTAAGTGTGGAGTTTAATAAATCCCAGGTATAACATCAACCTCCACTGCTCCAGGGACAGAGATCCCATTGACCAGGAGCAACATCCCAAAAAATCACAGCTAGGTTCGATGATCTTAAAGGTCTGTTCCAACCTAAATGGTTCTATTATTCTATAAAGGATTCTATGAAAAATTATTACTCTTGGAGATGGGAGGCTCTTTTCGATAGAGTTAAAAGTGGGCTTGGTGATTTTCTTCCACGAAGCACTAAAATGAGATAGAATTTAAAAACTGCAATGACAGAAAAACAAATGACCTGGGAACTGAAGTGGCTGTGGAAAATGCTTTGTGTGGGAAAAAATCATATGTAAATTGTATTTTTAAAGAAAGGAAATGTAGGATTTACTGGTAAATTATGTGTACCTGTGGAAAAGGCAATGAAACCTCAGCTGGAGGCACAGCAGGGCCACAGTGACCTCCACCAGGACACTTTTCCTTCCTGATCTCCTCCAAACTCCTCCTGAACAGACACAGCTCCTTCAAGACAGCTGCTGAGAATGGGAACATGCAGTTTTCATTATGAGGTTTAAATGCATTTCCTAAAAATAACCTGCTGTTTGGAGCTTTTAGTATCAGAAATAAATCCATATACACCGCTAAAACCTGATTATAATTAGTCACACAAGTAAAATTATGAGTGTAATTAACTACAGCAATTAATTGAAATGCCTTTGGCACATTATTTCCCTTCTTGCAGTTGAATGCAATTTGCATTTAAAGTTATATCATAAAGGGTATAAGATGGTAATCAATTTGGGTTATTTTATTACCTTTTACCTATTAATATCTCCTGAAGTGATTTAGACATCCAGTACTCAAATACAGTTTGATGTAAAAGAAACCCAAACAGCTGACACTGTTGTAATGAGTTTTTTTCCGCCGTAATCCACTCCACGCTATCTAAACTTTTCCCTGCCCTTCCTTTTTATTGCCTCACAAAACCACACTGGTTTCCATCGAGTGGAATCACCTTTAGAATGCCACCACCCTTCCCTCCCCACCTCACCAGGGCTGCTCCCTGTTCCCAGCACACCGAGAGATCTTGATGGATGAGTTTGCAGATTGGGGGTGGTTATGAAGAATTTATGAGAGAGAAAGAAAGGCAGAGAAGTTTTACATTTTGCTGATTGTGCTGATGTCGAGATTAAACTCTAAATAAATCATAGGCAATCCCTACCAAGAGTGCAGTAAGCCTCCAGTCACTGCAGTTTGTGGTACACGAAGCTCTCAGCTTTACACAAAATGCTATTCTTACAGGCAGTAAAACATAATGGTTCATGTCCTGGAGCCCAGCAGCCACTGGGAAACATAAGAATAATCCTGGTAGAGCAGCAGTGACCTCCCCGAGGAAAACAAAAGGAGTTTACATCTTAAAAGAGCAGGATAAAGACAAAAAAAATCAACTGTGGAGGTGCTGAAGCTTCTCCAGTCCCTCTGTGACTGACGATGCCCAAGTCCTGTGCAGCCCTTCCTGCCAAACACAGCTGAAAAAATGAGGATTTACCGCTCACTTCCATCTCCTCGGGGGATTTCAGGGCTCCAAATCATCCCTACAGCCCAAACATTTTGGGGACTGGGAGCTGGGACAGTCCCCGGAACGTGGGCAGAGCTCAGTCCACAGAGCAGGCTGGGAGCAGAAAAATCGCCAAGGCTCCATTTACTCCGAGGGTTTTATAACCCTTTTTTCAAAGCAATTTTTTTTTTTTTTCCCGATTGGCAGGAACACGGTGTCTTAATCAAGCACTGCCAAAGGGGTCACTCACATCAAGCCCCTGGAACGGGATCCTGCCGTCCCCTTGTTCATGTGGCAGTGCCAGGCCATAAACGGGAAGTTGGGGTTTATGATCCCACAGATACGAGCCCACATGCGACGGAACCAGAGGGATGTATTCCAAAAAAACGGCCATTAAAGCTCATAAAGCACAAACACCCCGATTACGCTTTAAAACCCGGTGCAGTTCCTGCTGCGGCCGCGGGGCTGTTCTGGGATTGTGGCGGTGAGGGCCTGGCCGGACCACGGGCAACCCACAGGCCACGATTTACAAATGTCCCGGGTAAAGCTGATTAGAAAGCAAAATCCTGCCTGTCTCTTCCTTAAGGAGCACTAAAGGACCTCAGGAAGGATTCAGCCTCACCTTCAGTTCGGTGAAATCACACGAGGAGCTCCCAGGAGGGCTGTGGGACGCAGGGATTCACAGAACCACCTCACAGGGTTAAATTCATTTGCAGAAGGAAACCGGCGTGCACAGCAAGATATATGAGATGGAATTAATTTCCTTTCCTCCCATCCCTTGTTCCTTTTCCCCCTTTTGTTTAAAAAAGAATCCACACCAATTACAGCAAAATTCAGCTTTACCAGCTGCTCGTAGGAGCAAACCAGGGATGCAACACAGGCTGGAAGGTACAACCAGGGAAAATCCAGGCACACGAGGAAACTGCAAAGATTACATGGAAACATCAATATTCTGAAATAAAAATTCAATTCGGGCCCTACCAAAAGAAATAAAATCCCAGATAGGGCACAGCACGAGCGCAGAAATTAAATATAATACAAGTGACCTGCCCACAACACACTCAGCTTTTGGTGTTGCAGACATTTGGGGAATCCTAAGCAGTAAAATTGCTGGAAAGTTTTCGGTACAGCTTGCAAGGGATTGTCAGCATCAGTCAGCTGAGCTCCAGCAGGGATTCTGCAGGGAAATTACTGTGGCAGAGGCAGCTGAGAGGGGTTGAAGGACTGGGAATGGTGCGGGTTGTTGTCCAGCTGACAGGACAGCACAGCCAGCCAAAATAAATCTGGCCCCTCTCTGCAAGCAGTCTTCCTCAAATGCCTTCCTTTGGAGTAATCTTTTATTTTAAGCAAAATACACAAACAAAAGAAAATAGTGTCAGTTTTACTATTGTACGCATGAATCAAAAATATCCACTATAATCATCACTAAAATAAATTATTGTCCCGGCCTGAAATGGTGGGAAACTGCAGTTTTCCTTTCATTCAAGTGGAGGACATTTTATGGAAAGATATTCCTCAGGGAAAACATACATTTTCATGTATTCGAGTAAGAGTTATCAGTCATTTATTTATGTTATGGCTCTGCATATTAAATTTAGTACTGTGGGAAACAGAACAAGAGCCTAATGAGGATCTTAAATGGTCATTTTTATGCAAGAGAAATGAAGGATGACACTTCCAAAGGGGCAAAACCCCCTTAAAACAGCAGCTTTCCATGAAAATGAAATAGCAGATAGAATATATTTTTATATTTGGGCGACTGCACCCTTGTTCTTTCGGGAGGTAACTCCATGCAACATTTCCCCAGTAAAGCACTTTACAGCTGCATTTTAAAACAGAGAACCCAGCTAAGAAAACCCTTCCCTGTCCCCCTTTTCCTTTTTTTTTTTTTTTAAGTACAAACCAAAAGAAGTTCTGTTTAACGTGCTGGAGCAATCAGAGGGATCAGAGCTCAGGTTGCGGACGTGTCAGCTTTTCCACCACTGATCCCGTTCCCCTCAGCCATCCTGCATTTATTTTTAATAGGTCATTAAGCAAGACACAAAAGGTGAAGTGCAATGTTACAGATTTATAACGTGGCTGGGCTCTGCCTGGAACACAAAGCTCAGGTACAGGAGGAGTCTCCTTTGTGCTCTGCGACATCAAAGCCCAGCAGCCAAAGGCAGGGAAAGATATTCCGAAGGGAAAGTCACATCTGTGTCCCTCACCTCCCTTTAGGCATTCCTTAGAGTATTTTATTTGAACTCTACCCTTCCTCACACTCAACTTGGCTTTTACTGTGCTGCAGCACCTGCCACTCTCATGGAAGAAAACTTTAATTTCTAACCCGAGGTTTGGGCCCAGTTAAATCAGTTAAACAAGAGATTTTGTGCTAAAAGCTGATCATTCTTCAGGTCACTCTTAATTCTTACTACTGAAACTGCAGTTAGTTAGAGCAGCCAGATCTCTGGATTATGCTAAAATCCTAATTTAATGCCTTCTTTAACTGAGCCACTGTTTGAACACATACACACTGAAAACAACCACCTTCTCACTTATAATTCATTCATAGTCATTTAAAGGAAAAAAAATAAATAAGAATTGGAAGGAAAGGTAAGAAGTTTAAACACACAGTGTGACATCCTTGCTCACATCTCGTGGGCCAGCTGCTCCTCTGATATGCTGCCAACTCTTTATCAAAAAGCTTCCACTCCAACTCTCTTTGTTACCAGTTAAACGATGGGGCTACCTGTGCTCAAAGAGTCTGTGGGCCCAGAGGTTTATTCCCTGGCATGTGTTTTTTAAACAGGAACATTTCTGTAATCAAACCTGCAGATAAAAAGGCACAGCCACATGGCAAGCAAACGTTTCCAATGCGTTAGCTCCTGAGCAGGGTCACAAACACGAGCGTGTGCTCATGGCCAGCGTGCAGCACCGGGGCCTTCCTGTGTGGAATCCTTTCCTGCCCCTTCCAGGAGTGTTTGGATACAGCAGGAATGGCTTTGATTTAAAGGGTTTTTTATTCCACATCAGGAGGAAAGCACCACGGAACAAAAATTCATCCACCTTTCTGTGCTTGCTGGGGGCTCTCAACACAAACCTCCAGCACTGAGCCGTGGCTGAAATCATCCCTGCATGGGCTGTGGAGCCCCAGAGCTCCAGCTCCAGCCAGTTCAGCCCTGATCTCTGCAATTCCCCCGGGCTGGTTTGAACTGGGGGGGCTGGGGCTGTGCCCTGGCAGCTGGGGGGATCCTGATCCCTCAGGGGAATCATCACAGCCCAGCTTTAATGGCTCTGCTCCTGCCAAGGATTCCAAAATGCTTGAGTCTGCATTGCACTGGGGTAAGTTCATCCTGCCCCATTGCTGAGCTCTTCCTCCTCCTCTTGGAATCCCGGGATGGTTTGGGTGGGAAGGGACGTTAAACATCCTCATCCCACCCCTGCCATGGGCATGGACACCTTCCACCATCCCAGGCTGCTCCGAGTCCAACCTGGCCTTGGACACTGCCAGGGATCCAGGGGCGGCCACAGCTGCTCTGGACAAGCCCCTCACGTCCTCTGCCCTCCCCAGGCACCAGGGGAGGGCTGTCAGCCTGTCACCCTGTCACCCGAGCCCCTGGAGGAGGGATCTGCCTCACAATGTCCGGCTGAGCTCTGTAATCACCCTGTTCCTTCCATTGTCTCCCTACTCCAAACATCACGGTACAAACACCGTTTGTAAGGGTTTTGATTTGCCATTGCTGGTGTTGGATCCTTTTTCTGGCCCTGCAGCAGCAGCAGCTTCCCTTTGTTGTTATCCAGCTCCCAACCAACACCCAAGCTCCAGCTTTTTCCCGCAGCTTCTCCTCGGGAGGCCAAGGTTTATTTATAAGACATATAAATATTTTCCCCAACAAAATGCTGTGTTAGGTGAAGGCACAATTTCATTGCATGCTAAACATACAGGAGATTTAACCTAAAACTCTGCTCCTATATCACATTTCAGCAAACTTTAAACCAGATTACCCAGAGATGCAGCAATTCCTGGACAAACTTCTGTGTGATGCGAAGACTGAGCCAAACCTGTTGCCTCAAACCTTTCCACAGCATATAATCCACCACCTTTCCAGTTTATTTGTTGGTTTAATTCCTTTCTTCAACCTCAGTTTGACCAGAACCTCTCAAATTCATGGTGTAAAGACAATGTAATTTGTGAGGTACTTTGAGGGAATAAGAAGCTGGAGAAGAGGCAGAAAGAACTTAGGATTCAATAGTTCTGTGCAAAATAATACCTTGGTAAGGGCCCCAGGAGCTCCCTGTGCTTCCCATGTTCAGGATCAGGGAAAACCCCAGGATTTTAACCTCACACTGAACTGAGAAACAACACTGAAAACGTTCACAGCAGTTTAGAGACACCATTTCCAAAATCCAAAAGAAGTCATCACACACCACAGCGCTCTCAGCCACTTCATTTGGACTTTGCACCCAATAAAAATCTAATGCTGAAAAAAATTTCAGCAGCACCGAGATAAAAAATATCAGAGTACAAGGAGTGCTGCATTGCCAGCTCACACAAACACTCTGACAAAGGCTCTGAAGCATCTGCTGCTGTTTATTTTTTTGCAGGGGAGGGAAGTGCATGAACTCTATCCAAAGCAGCTTGTGACCCACCTGGGGACATCCCAGTGCTCTCACCACGAGTTTTAAATGCACTGCTAAAAGCTGGGTGAGGTTCAGTCACCAGGTCTGTCTGAAATGACCCTAAATATAAATAAAAGCTGTATTTTGCCCTAAGTTTTCCTCACTGGTTTTCTATGCTCACAGCTCCCAGTGAAATCTAATTTCTATCAAATCTAGAAGCATCCTTAATCTATTTTCTCCTTTGTGACTCATTTTGCTGAAGGGACCTTATCAAACTTTGCTTTTCATTTTCACAAACAGGAAATCTTTTACACACGATCGAGGAAGCCGGAGGCTTGTCCCAAACAAAAGGCACAATCTCCCCAGCTCCTGACAGGTTTTTATTTTCCTGAAACGATAAATCAACAAGCATGGATGACTGCATTTTACTCACTTCTTGCTTCAATTTACTGGACCTGAGGGAAAAAGGGTAACAAAAGGTATAATTAATATAATTAATATCTACGTGGATGCTCCGGGCCCCGGGCCAGTGGCTGTGCCTGGAGCCCAGCACGTTCTCAGGACGTGATCACAGCTCACAGATAGATCTGGGGGATTTTGATATTTAGGTACAGGGAAAAGCAGGGAGAGAGCCTCCTGTGCCAGCCCAGGGGAGGACAGGGAGCAGGAGGATGCACTCTGGAACAGCAGCTCCAGAATGGATCCAACGCTTGGATCAGGATGGAAAATGCCTTCGGAGCTGGGATTTCAGGGAAGGGAAGGGACAGGGGTCACTCCTGGGGGGCCCTGCAGGGTTGGTGCATCCATCCCTCCCCTCTCTCTGGGAGGGCTAACAGGGTTTGGTACAAGAAGTGCTGTCCTTGCTGTGTCCTTCCCCTCCCTCCCAGGAGAAGCACCAAAAGCCACCCCAGGTTTGCAGAAGTCTGACTGACCCACCCAAAAGCAGGACAGGTGCTTCCAGCCCTCCACACTCACAGAGGGGCCAGGGGAAATCCCAGCACAGCTCGTTTCTCACAGCTCCCACCTCACCCAACGGGCTCTGCTCATTCCTGAGCCCTCCTGCAAGAGCTGCACAGCTCTGATCTGGGCAGTCAAAGGGATCCAGCAGCAGCAAACGGCTGCAGGCTGGGCAGGGATGTGACGCCTTCAGCTCTTCAATGTCCCCTGCTGCACTCCTGAACCAATAAAAGCTTTACCACTGACAGCAGCACGTATGAACACCCTCGGTAATTAAAAAAAATTAAAAGGTTTTCATCCTTTTAAATTGCACTTTCAGTGCCTCAAAGCCTTAACAGAGAAATTTGCATGACGGGAACTGCTATAGCCCATATTCTTTATATTGAAATTAAATTTTCAGCACTAAAAATGTCCAAGTGACTCCAGTGACACTGTGGGGTGACCACACATGGTACGAATGACCAGTGCTCTGAGACTTGATCACCAGCAAAGTGTCACCACTCAGTGCTGCACCAACACTCCCATCCCAGCCAGAGATGGCTTCACTTCCAGAGACACTCTGGAATGCTGGTGCGCGCTAATCCTGGGACAAATACCCACTGAGCATCTTCAAGGGCCATAAAAGAACAACAGTGGTTCATTTCCAGCTAAACATCACCACGCTGCTGAACCGAGGTGATGCGTGCTCCTGACATCGGCTCTGTGCAGACTTTGGTCCGGTTGCCAACTCAACCAGATCCACTGCCTGCCTGGAGAAAAGCAGGGCTGGGAGTGCAGCAGGGCTCTCCCACCCCTGTCTGCAGTCACCAGCTCCGAGGGCAAACAGCCCTGGCTGCAGCAGGGACGCCTCAGGCACCAGGACAGCACAGCAGGTACCTGCAGATCCTGTCCACAGACACCAGAGCAAAGCCTTCCTGTACCTGAGGGATCACTTCACTGCTGACACGGATTGTTTTCAAGTAATAAGTGTTATTATCATCAACAAAATACCCAACTTACCTTTTGTAAACAATGAAGAAGCTGCGAAGAATTGCTGGATGCACGCCCACGCTTCAGCTTTTGGATTGACAAAGGCATTTAAGCTTCATGGAGGCAGCACAGAGACTTCCAAAGCAGGAAAACAGTTATTAAAAATTATCTGACAAGAAGTGACACTTCATCTGCATCCACAGTATTTAATTTGTTTGAATAATATAGTTACAGATAAACAGGTTCACTCCATATACAATTACCAATACCTTTGTTTTAATACAGCTCATATTCCAGTACATCAACACTATTTTATTTACAAGGCATTTATGTACATTAACATCTTTCTAAAGTCAGTGCATTGTCAATAAGTTTTATACAATAATTTACAAAGTGAATGTAGTTAATAGTTAACTTAATAAATTTACTACTAATTCTTGAATTAATTTAATTTAAAAAATTAATTACAACCAATGTAACAAACACAGAAGATCAAATAACATTAGTAGATTGTGCTACCTGCTTAAATAAAACATTTTAAAGTAAATCAGTTGAAAATCTTTCACTTTTCATGGAGTTTGCAGAGGGAGGAGTAGACAAGTGGGTGTTGAAAAAGCTTCTAACCTAGAAATTCACAAGTCATGTTTGCTTTTCTTTAGGCTCAATGTTCAGACCACTTTAAAGATAAAAGACCATAGAGGATAAGGAGCAACACCTGACAGGTAAGACAAGACTCGTTTTTGGAACAGATTTGCTGTCCCCAGAGAGGCACAACCTCCAAAGGCTGGGAGGGCTCTGCCTGAGCAAAGACAGCCAGACCAGCTGATATCATTTCTTAAATGGATAAACCCCAATCCTCCTGGAAATGATAAACTCACTGAAGGTCTGGCATTCTTGTCAAACACCCCGAAATGAATCCAAACATTAATCGCAGAGATCCACGCAAGAAACAGTTTTGTTAGTGAAGGTACAAATCTAGAGAACTGGAAGATGATGCACGACAAAATTAATAAGCTGCTTAAGCTCAGCTGAAGAACAAAAGGCCAAAAGAGTGAAAATTTTTATCTTCATTCAGATATGCAAACAATTTAACACTGAAAATGTTTAAAGAAATGCCTGCTCAAAAAAAAAAAAACCAAGCCTCTTTTTTTCCAGTCTCTGCTAAGACTCAGTCACACTTCCCCTCATGTAAGAAGCCCCTTGAATTACAGAGCATGTTGCAAGGGCATGGAAAGCAAGTCTGGTTTAATTGCAAGTATTTGCATAACCTGGGGTAACAAACAAACAGAAAAAAGAAAAGATAATTTGAAAAGGCAACCAAATTTTGAAAACAAGAAACTGAGTTAGGAAACCAATAAAAAGATCCTCCATCCATGAATGCTACGACAGCTACCTGACAGCCACAGCTTCTTCCTTTGAAATACACAGTGGATATTCACAGCCATTCACTCCAGAGCCCTTACAACAACAACAAAACCAAACAAACTGTGGGTTTCAATTGAATCAGATGCATTTTCAAAAGTGCAAATTTCTAAAGCAACACCAGTCATGAAACATAAGCTCAAGCATCTCTCCTTCCAAAAGCTGGGAACGTTTTGTGCAATGTGCACGTTTTAAGACACCGTGAGTGTAATCACAACTACTCTCTCCAACCTGAAGTTTCTTCTTGAGGCAGCTCAAAAAAGTTTGAGCCAGCACTCCTCAGGCAGAAAAGCCATTCCTGAAACACGTTGATCTGCACAGCCAACACGCGGAGAAAACACAAGTATAATAAAACCATTCAAGTGTAGAAATTAATCTCTGCTCAAATGATGATTTGGTTGTGCTCCCAACATACAGAAAGAAAGCAACTGACACACATTAGTGGTGGCAAAACTGGAAACTTCTCTTCCCCATGACAATAATTTGTTTCCATTTGTGCACTTTTCCTTCTCTTGCCTTCCCTGTTTTGCCAATAAAATGCAATAAAACTGCAGGAAAAAGGAGGTAGCAATATCATGTTGTCCAAAGACAACACTACAAATTGTTTTTCCCCGTTACCTTAAACCTAACGAGAGCCTCAGGGGGTGTTAGAACAGTTGGTAAACTCTACACTACTCTGTTCAGCTCTTATTTGGATGTTTAATTTAGCTCTTATTTGGTCCTAGTTGGCTTTTCTCAAACCATTGGATTTAAAGGCCAGTGGCAGTCTCGGATGCCCAACACCAGAAACGTTTCGAGCACGTAGTGAGAAAACAGAACAAAATGACACTACAGGATATTAACTGCTTAACCAGGGGGCTCTTTGTGCTTTCAGCTCACAGGGGACAACGACAACCACAAGCTGTCCTGTGTCTCAGTCCCGCCTTGCCCAGGGGCACACGCCAGGGTTTCCCCTGGCTCAGGCTCACTGCAGCACGCAGTACTTCTTGTAGTCGGACTCGAAGTCCTCGTCCATGCTGCTCGTGTCTGCCATCTTCTTGCCATCGATCTTGGGCAGGAACTGGGCATAGTCCACCCCCTGCTGCTCGTAGAACAGAATGTAGGCAGAGTCCGTGTCGATCTCGTCCGGGTGCAACTCCTGAGACAGGGAAAACACCCGGAAAAACCCCACGGGGTAACTGTAGCGCCTCAAATACACACTGCTGCCCCAAAAAGTCTATTTTTAACTGGGTGCAACACTAGGAATCCCGTTTTCTGTCTCCCCTCTTTGGCATCTCACTCCATGAATTACTTGGGAACTCTCACAATTTTACAGTGACGAATGCAAATACTTAGAAGTGTCAGAGCTGAGTTATTCACCAATTGAATGCAAACTGCTGCCATCATGGAAATGTGTTCCCAGCTTTCCATTCTTAGTCATTTTTCCATCTTTGTACGAAATAAGCATCTTTCCTTAACTGTGGGAGCAGCTGATGAACAGATGTTACCTTGGAAAAAACCTCATGTACAATTTCAGTCAATAATTCTAGTATTTATCTGATGCAGCTTTGGAGACGCTCCTGATTTAAAAGAGCAGCTCTCCACAATGTTTGATTTAGTGGAAGGTGTCCCTGCCCATGGCAGAGGGGTGGAACGGGATGAACTTTAAGGTTCCTTCCAACCCAAACCATTTTGTGATTCTAAAATTTCTTTAGCTGTTATTTCCGATTCCAAATTTCTTTAGCTCTGGGTAACCAAGGCAAAAATTATTTGAAATAATTAGAATAATGACATGAAATAATGAGGAAAAGAAGTGCTTTACCTTGCAGCTGCTGTCATTGTAGCAGTACCACTTGTTGTTCGGGTTTTTGGCATAAGTGACGTAATGACCCCCTCCCATAATTCCTGAATGGCACTGGGGAGAACGAAGAAGAAAAGAAATCCTGGATCAAACATCCAATAAACCATTCCCAAGTTCATTACCTGTGAGCGAGCCACCGTGACAATCTACACAGCTGGAGCTGACTAACTTCACACACACAAGGAGAACAGATTAGCAGAGCCTCCATTCACACCCAGTTTTACGGCCAATTTATTGTGCCGACTTTCGCCCTCCTTGCCTACAGACCCCTGTGCTGGCACGAACCCAGCAAAGGCAGCTGGTTAAAGCAGTGCCCCAGTGAGGCAGCTCTGGACAGGAGCAGCCACCTACCGAGATTGCATATAGGTTGTAGATGGGGCTGACCCAGACGTCGTCTCTTTGGTCGTCGGCGGTGTCGTCCTCGCTGTGGTTCTCCCCCTGCCCGTTGCTGAGCGAGCTCTGCTCCCACAGGTACCCGTTGGCCAGAGCCCCCTCGCTGTCCTGCCCGGGGTACAGCTCGCTCTGGCTGCCCCCCAAAGCCTGTCCTTTAGTCAGAGCATCCCCCTGCTCGTGCTCAGCACCGTTCTCCCTGCTGGCAGCCAGGTTTTCCTTGCTGCTGGACAGTTTGTTTTTCCCCAGCTGGGGCAGCCGCAGGCGCCCTTTGCCTCTCCCCAGAGTCCTTGGGCTGCTGTTGGGGCTGCTGTTTTTACTTGAAGGGCAGCTGGTTCCACTTTTCCTTCCCAAGGATGGAGATGCTAGGACAGAAAGCACAGAGATTACTAAGATGAGTACAAAACAGTCTGGATTTCTTTTTAAAGTGATTTTTTTGAATAAGCAAACATGAAATCCCACTGTTTCACTGCAGCTCATAAGCAATATATAGAAATGAACCCCCATCTTTGTGCACACACATCCATACACCTAAGAACTGAAATTTAATTCTCTTATGCAGGAGCACACCCCCTCACTCTAATTTCAGCCCACTTACTCAGGTACCACTATCTGTTGTCACTGAGCAACTTCTTAAATTTTCTTTCGTTTTTTATGCTAAAGCTTCACTGAGAAACCTTTCCAAGTGTAGTGCTTTGGCAAAAAAAACTCCCCAACATTAAAATTTTGTACATAATAACATTTTTCCCCTCCAAACACCAGCCCTGAGTGGAATTTTCCCCAGTCATTCCCTACCTTTGACATTATTGAGGACAGTAGTGTTTAGGGAGGATGGACTCCTGTTCAGTGTGTCCCCTTCTCCTGCTGTGCCAGTGATCTGCACATCTGTTTTCCTGGTGTCCCCTTGGCCAGCCCGTGCTTCAGGAAGGCTCTCAACGTGCAGGGTGAGCTGCTTCCTTTGGAAATGACTCGGATCCCTTTGTACCAAAAAGGCACTTGGGTCAAAATTTTCTCTGGGAAATTTAACAATTTTCTGCGATTTTATCCAGCGGCCGTTAACGAACTGAAATCTTTTCAGGTGAATGATCTAAGAGGAAACATGGTAGAGAAAATTGTTAAAGGGGGGCAATGATATCCCAGTGAGTAATTTCACCGTTTAAAGAGAGTTATTCCCAAAACATACACATTTTATTCTATGCTAGTAAAAGTAATGCTCTGAGTGACAATTTGGATTTTGGGATCGAGCTGGTGAAATATGAAACTAATATTTTCAGGTGGAAATGATGGCAAAGGTTGCTTCAATTCAGTGATCAGCACTGTCTGTTTTGAATAAGCTACGAAGTATGAAAAGCAAGAACTGCAGGTGTTCCACAAGCAGAAAGGAGATCATGTCACCATCTGAGCATGAGCTGTGTCAGAGCAGCTGACACTGAGCACAAACCACCACCATTTCCTGCAAGGCAGCAGCTAAAAACATTCTAAAGGATTTGAGGTTTGCTTTATTTGCCTGCAAGCTCAGCCAGTGCCCCACCTGAGAGTGCGAACAAAGCAAATCATCTTATCCAGAGCAAGGCGACGGCAGTGCTTTGGGTTTGCTGCTGAGGAGGAAAATGACACAAGATCTTACCAAAATAGGGGGCAGTCTCCAAAGATCCAGTTTTTTGGTGGCCAGGCAGTGGGTCTTGCACTTGGAGCAGTAGTACATCTCATCCTCCCCTAGCTCCTCCTCGCTGGTGAAGGCTCTCAGACAACTGTCCAGGTTGATGGGCTCTGCCTGGGCTCGGCGGCTTTGCTCAACACTTTCATGTTCTTCCACGATCTGAAGGGACAGAAAACTGTCTCTGACTTGGAAATGTAACGCACACTGCTCAGAGGAGGGCTCTCCTCACAGTATCACACAAAAAACATCGCTGGGTTGTTCAGAATTAAAGATAAAAACGAGATGTGAGAAGTTCTAGCAGGAATTTTATTTCACTTAGGAAGAGGCAGATAAAAATAATTCACTCTTCTAACACTTGGGCTCTGCTTATAAATTATCCATAAAGCACAACTTTATAGATAAAACTCACAAACTGGAACAGTTATTCAAGATTAACCCAGCTACAGGCTTACCTTCAGATGTGTTTTGTTGGCTTAATGAGGAAATAGGTTTACTCACATGCAGAACCGTTTATAGTTACAGAAAATCCATCAAATTAAGATATTTGTAGTGTATTATGTGATATATTATTATGTATCTTGACCAGCTTAAAAGCAATTCACAACAGACAGCAAATGCACTGCTGTGGTTCTTTAAAAGCTTCCCTTCCACACCATTAGAGCACGTAAGAGGTCCAACATCGAGACATCGATTTATCCAGAATACACTGCCCCATGACTGCTGCCTTTGGTTTAACAGAAAACCGACAAAAGCAGCAGCAAATAAATAAAAAGGCTGCAAAGGGTGGTGTTCCAGAGGTGCTAACAAAGAGCAAAGGCTTTCTCTTGGTACTTTACCCGCTCCTGCGAGGTCTGGTAGCGCAGGTGGAGCGCGGTGGGGTCCCAGTCCACAGCAATGTAGGCATTGCCCACACAAGCCCTGTCCTCTGTGCACTCAATCTTACAGCCACGGCAGAATCTGAATCAAAAAGGTTGGATGTGGTCAGTGAAGTGTCCAATCACTCCTACATTCGTTCAGTTCTGCCCCTTGTTCTGTATCATCTGCACCCTCCAAGCTCCGGGGCTCACTGTCAGCGTGAGAGATTTTTATGCAGCAACGCTCAGGGTGGTTTGTGCTTTTACTGCAAAACTTAACCAGAGTGAGAAATGGAAGCAGCTGGGCGAGCTCCATCATCTGCCTGCACATGATCCAGTGGAAGGTGTCCCTGCCCATGGAAGGAGGTTGGAATGGGATGATCTTTAAGGTCCCTTCCATTCCATTATGATCCAGTGCTGACCAAACCCAGCTACGACCCCAAAAACTCCACTGCTCTGTCTCCACAAGTCATTTTTGCCATGATAACTGATTCTAAGGGCTATAAAACACTTTTTAAAAAATTAGTTTATGGCCTGAATACCTTCCAGCAAGGTCTGGAGGTCTGGAATTTTCATTAGCAAGTCTTTGTTTATGGAAAATTCCAAGCATCCTTCCAGGGTGAATTTCTTACTGCCCATTTTAGATCTTACCCTTCAAATGGCAAGGAACTCACAGGGGTAGATGAATTACATCTAAACATCTGGGTTTGTGTGAATCCCCCCCAAACCATGCAAGTCTGTGGACACAGAAGGCTGCACACAGACACAGTATTGTAAGGGGTTAACAGGTTTTGGATAATCTCATTTCTGTCTCCTAATTTAAAGTTTCTGTGGCAGCAGAACTTTCAGCTCTGCAAGTCATAAAAGCTGTGCTGCAGTGCAAGTCTGCCTGGAGAGAGTTCTGGTGAAATTACATTCCAGATTCTTATTGTTTGATATTACCTCTGAAGTCTGCAATGTACCACAGACCCATTACCATAAATTACCTTTCTGCTGGAGTGATTCCCTGCTGTAAATGGAAAAAAGGACAATTTACCTGTACCATGGACACCAAGCACAAGAATTTCCATCCTTCTGAACTACCCTGAGGGTGAAGGGGTACTGATACCCCATGCTGTCATCACTGAAACAGAGGAGAACACAACATCAAACAGCGGCACTCTCACTGCAATTACCTCCCTTCACTGGGCTTGTTATGATTACTTAAAGAAAACCCTCAAAATGATAATTTTGGTTACAATTTACTATTAAAAGCTGCCTTTCCATTTCAGGCTTAAATTCATCAGATATAAATAATTATCAATCACTGGATAAGAATGAAGCCAACATTTAAGTGCAGCTACATTGAACTGCACTAAAAAGGATTTAATTTTAATTACTGCCATTATTATGAGAAATCAAATGAACACAATTTTAAATCTTGCAAGCAAGTGTAAGGCACTGTATTCTAACTGAGATCCAAGGCTGAGATGCCCAACTCACCAGTCCTGTGCATGGTTACTGGCTTCCTGAGGAGGGAGGGGGCTGGCCAGCCTGGAAACCTGGATCCACACAGCATCATAGAGGTCCCTTTTCCGTGTGTGAACCGTGCAAGGGACAATCAGCGGCATTCCAAAGAGACTGGGCCGATTCTTCTGAGATGAGAGGAAATACAGCTCTGTCCTCATCTGTGGGAAGCAAAAAGGAGGAGTCAGATGTGAAGCTGCACTAACTCAGTACAATAATCACCTGGACTGCTGGCCTTGTGACTCATTTCAGGCCTCGGCAACTAAAATTAATCAATAATTGTATTAAAACCAACTCTAATTCCAATATTAGGGACTGTAAATTTTGATCACTGACCTGAAAAACGTTTATATTTTATGATACCACAGCGAGGTTATCTGACCACATCAAACATAAATGAGGATCATTATCATGCGGACATTAAAAAAAACCTCTGCTTTTTTAGAATTTCTTTCCAAGCGTGCAGCACAAACAGCTGGTAAGCGTGCAGGGCCACTGACCATTTTCCTGTGCACTGCAATGATGTAGCCTGTGCAGGGGCTGTCACACAGCGAGGGCACGTGGCCGTTGAGGGTCCAGCTGGGCGGGCTGCGCTCCGTCCCACATGGCACCACGGTGTTTGGCATCCCGTTGGGAATGAGGCTTGGCTTGGGAACGTCCCCGTTCATCAGGATGGTGGGGGCTCCGTTGGCCGATGGCCCAGCTGGGATCTCTGCAGGCACACAGTTAAACGATCAGCTCTCCACGGCAACCCCAGCTGACCTCAGGGTTTTTATCCTTTCCGTTCCGCGCGCACGCCCAGCGCAACCCGCGCTCGGCCTTTCTTTAATCCTCGCTCAATGACAAAGTCTAGCCCTGAGCTCCTCAGCACCGTGCAGCTGAAATGAGCAGGAAAAGCAGTTTTCTCTCACCTGTCTGCACGGGGCTGGATGCTGACGTGGGGGAGCCTGGGATGGGGATCTCAAACGCACACAGGAAGCCGCTCACGGACAGCCGGACCTTCTGGTTGTCCTGGGGGAAGTTCTTCAGGAGAGAGGGAAAGCTGCTCAGGCACTTGGACACCTTTATCTGTGACCAAAACGTGTTCTGTTCTTCTGCAAACTGCATTTATCAGCTCCTCTCTCCCTCCCATCTGCCTCCTTACACCTTTCCATTCCAATAAAGGAACCCAAGCTCTCTGCAGGAGTTATCAGTGGTTCTCTAAACACACCAAGAGCATCTCACTTCAAGCACTCCTAATCTACAGCAAAAAAAAAAACAACCACCTGGAAATATCCATACACACTGTAAGCCAGTCATTACTTATGGTCCTGATGTCTTGACAGTGTTTAAACTCATCACAGCACCTTCAGTTGAGATTTATTACCTCAAGATGATTTTTTTTTTCAAAAACATCATTAGCAATCAATTTTAATCTATTTACACCAAGCCAAATTACTGTTTAAGAATGAAACAGTAGTTCATATAGAGAGATAACTAAGCGATTTTTTATCATACTTTTAGTTAAATTATTTCACAGCTCTTGTAAGCAAAGTTTAAATGTTAAAAACAATAAAGAAGTAACAAAAACACCCAAAGCACGTTGCAGCAATAATTAATCTCGGGGGTTTTTTTACCTTTATATTGGAGCTGTGCACCTCTGCAAGCAGAATCTGCTCTGGTTTGAGGCCACAGAGTTCACTCAGCTGTTTTTTCAAGCCTGTGTACTTCTCATCCATGTTCAATCTCAGCCCATATCGAACAGGAGTGGTACCATCCAATTTAATTACTTGAAAGGGCAAAGGAAACACCCTGGTCAGCAACCCAGGCAAGTTTTAATGACAAGAAGACATTACAGCTCCCCACTTATTGGAAAATATTTTTTCCCCACTTGAATGGATGATTTGTTTTATTTTCCCAGTCAATTCTCAAGGTCTGCAGGCGATGTCACAATGTCAGATAATCTCTTGCTGCATAGGCAGTAGAAAATGTTTTCAAAATTTGTTTCATTTTTTCCCCATCTTTCCTTTTGTCTCTTTTCCAGCAATCCACAGCTCCTTCAGAGCACAGTTCATGACCCATGTTGTATTTTTCCCCCAGCCTCTGTTTTTCCTCTGGGCAGATTTAGGACAACCTCCACAAGAGAGGGAACAGAAGGAAAGTTCCCAAAATCTCCATTTTAAAAAGGTTTTGCATGAAATCCTTCAATCAAGACTAAAAATGGGCCATCCTTTTTTGTTTCTAAACGTTTTATCTTGGTTTAACTATGTTCCAATGAAAATTCTTGCACTCTATTATGTTCAAATGACTGTGTTATTCTTAATAAGTAATAACACAAACAAAATTTCATGTTTTACAGCTGTTCCACTTACACAGATTTTATTTTAGGAATGGCACGTTGACACCACTCACCTGTAATTTCTAGGTGCATGTAGCTGTCCATTGGCAAAGGCAAGGATAAAAAATTAAAAGGGTCAAACCTAACACTTATATGCCCACAAGTTTTACATTTCACTTGTGACTTCAGCTGCCCATGAAATAAATCTACAACAATGGATCTGTTTCTTCTCAGATGGTTCTCCCAGGCCTGAAATGAAGCACAAAAAATATAATCTAAAGTTAGAAACTGGAGTCTACTTCATTGGTCTCCAAAGCTTCACTGGCCTATGAGAGTCAAAGCATTTTTACAAAAGTTATTTCCTGATTTCTAATAAATGGGAAGTATTTAGATACAGCACAAGTAAAGTTCTCAACACAATAATCAAGGTATGACACCATTTAAAATACTTCCGAGGGGATCATCAGGCATCTGAAAATATTTTGATACCCCCTAATTTTGAGTTGTTCAAAATTGTTGTGAAGTATCATCTTCATTATTTTATTACAACAATTAAAATTGATTTTCAGCCCAAAGGTGAAATTATGTCTGTAAATCAGAGCTCTGACAAGATCCAAAAGGTGCTACAGTCACAGAAATGTTGCCACAGGCAGTCTCATCAACAATTTCTCAGCTTAGTGCTGTAAGGAAAAGAAGAAACACACAAAAAACCCCCAAAGCCAAAGATTTGAAGCTCTACCTCTGCTGCTACTTCCCAGTCTGGCCGACCATCACTGTCCTTCAGTTCCACATATGGCTTATCATGAACTCTGTTCAAATCCTCATGAAGCCCATCCAAAAGAAAAGCCAGAAGCTCCTGTGAGTCTTGCTGTTGAAAGCCATTAAATCTTGGAGCATATTTTGCTATTGTCCACTATTAAAAAAAAAAAAAGGCAGAAACTTGTTTAATACCATGTAAAAAATGTAAAAATAAATCAAAATATTGTAGATGAGACGTGTGCTGTCAATGAACACACATTCAGTTGCCAAGGTCTGAAGGGAGCCCCTTTGCTTCCAGAACAAAAGCTCATTTACAGGTAAATGCACCATCTTTTGTACCTAAAAAGGGCTATAAAAGCTACTTCTTCAGACCACATAATTCCTTTGGCCTTATAACCACAAATTCCACCAGGTCTGATGAACACTGGCTCCTTCTAGGAAAGACCCTGAGTCTTCAAACTGCTACAATGCAGGTAACACCAGGAAAAAGCGAATTTCTGCTTTTCCAAGGAATCCTTGTTTTTCACCCCAGAATAACTCACCCTCAGCTTTAAGGGGGCTATGTTCTTCTGAGTGCCACTCCACAGCTCCTGGACCAAATCCCCATAGCACTTGGCCATGTGTCCTTTCATTCCTATGGGATTTGTCCTAGAAATCACAAAGGAATTAATACCAGATTAAAATTTAAGCTCAAGCCTGGAGATGAAGGAGGAAGCAGAAAGGCATCCTGCTCCCAGAAACGAGAGGCTGTATTTCCATGCCTCTAATGCAGTATCTGCTGCAGAGCTGGTAACACTGAATTTAAATCATTCCCTTACACTGAATTCCAGCTTGCAGAAGCAGACAGCCCTGAATAAATGTTCCAGCACCCACAATGCCACTGTTCCCCCCAGGAATTACCTGTTGAGCTCGTAGAGATGCCTCCCTGAGATGAAGTAGCGCGTCAGGGGCTGGGTGTTGCTGACACACTGGATGCTGGAGTTCATGAAGCACGTGTTGCCCAGGTTGCTCAGGCCTGTAGCACCCTTCTCAGTAGGGACTGAGCAAAAAAACCCATCATTTTAGCAGTTGTGCAGGTGAGAAAATTCAGAATGTTGCAGCAGCATCTTCTCACAGTAACCAATTTAACTGAACCTGCTCCCGATTATGACACTACATGGACGCAGCAGATGTTTAAAATATCTGCTCTCTCAACTCTGCTTCACAGAAACTGAGGTATTTCGTTGCTCTGATCCACCACAGCCAGCAGTGCAATCCATACAAAGTATTTACAGGTAATTATGGGACTGAAAATTCTGGGTTCATTTGTTAAAATTCTAATTATTCCTTGCTTTAACAAAATCCAAGGTAATAAACAAAAAATCCCACCCTCCCACATTTCCAGCATTTAAGATAAAGGCCAAGCAAAGCAGCATAAAAGACCTCACCCAATGTTAACAGGACTTGTGTTTAAAAGAATTGTTTCAACATTTCAACTGTTTTCTTGGATTTTTCTTCTCATCAAAATCCAGTGACTCTGTGAAGGACTCACCTTTGTGTCTGTCTATTTTACTGCTGTTGGCTATAAAAGACATCTCTTCTGGCCAGCTCATGTCTTTGTTCCGAACTAGAAAAGGACATGAAGAGGGGCTTTTAAAAATTGTTACTTACTCCAGAGAGCTTACACAGCTGAAGAGGTTTAATTAAAATCTTCTAATATTTGGGATTAGAAATGTGCTTACTTCTAGCTGTTATTTTTACTAGTTTTCATTTCAATGTTTCTAATCATTATTGGAACTCATTCTAGCACTGGCATCCCTCCAACCACACAAGTAACATCTCTAGGAAGCAGCCTTGGGATTGCTTTTGCTGTTGAATAGCAAATTTTTCAGTGCTTATTATAATTCTCAATAAAGATCCACCAGGTCTGAACAAATCAGTTCATGAGCCACCACTATTATTTTGTGTTGTTGTAAACCAACAAAAGATCCAAATGTACTTCAAAATAGGGACAAAACACATGCAAAGTTTCCTAAATTAGCTTTGCCACCACCTCCCCATAGGTTCCCTCTGTAAACCTCTATTTTTAGAGGTATAGTCAATTATACTTTTTGTACCTTCTATTACTAAATGTTGCTCATCTTGGATTTTAAGGTATTCCAGTCTATGATCTTCATCATCCAGCAAAGTGAGATAGTTCTGCAGGAGAAAAAAACCACACATCACAGAATGAAGAGTTCTACGTGTACAACACACTAAGGCTCCTTTCACCTCAAATGGAAATTAAAGCACAAAAAACTCTGAAAAATAAACAGCAACAGTCTTGAACTGTAAAGGAACTTTACGGCCACTCTCATTTTTCTGTGCACGTGCAGTTAACAGATTCTGGAAAGGAATAAAACACATAATATAAAAAAAAATAAGAAGAAAAGGAAGGAAAGGGAGCAAGATTACCTCACTGTTGTAGAGCCAGAGGCGCATGTCCTCCTCCTTTATCCGTAACCTCTGGGACAGATACTCGTGGATCTCTTTGATGGTTTGCATCCGACTGAAGCAGCCAGTGTAAGCCAACACCCTTTTTAAAGGAGCATTTGGGGAAGGGACATTGCCTGGATTCACAGTGAGAGAAGGGGAAAGGAGAATGGATTTACCCAGAGGTCAGATCAATAATTATACACTGAATATTCTCCCTGCAGAAAGTATCGTACACTTGTCGTGCTTGTGTTTATGGGTGAGGTGGAAACCCAGTTGTTACTGACCCTTTGGGACAACAAATTTGCTGTCACAAAGCAGATAAAATACCTCCCTTCTTAGCAAAACCTATTAGAAAATTGCTTCTCTGAGATTCTTATAGGAAATAAAAAAAAACTCAATGGAGTTTTACAAGTTTTCACAATTCTTTTTGTCTCTTAAAGACACAGTATGAGAGGCAAAAGGAATTTTCAAAATAAAGGACTTCAAAATTTCATAAGGATTTCCTTTCTGAGAGAACGTTATAAGTAAAATACAAAGCAAACAAAACCAGTTTGACAATTTTTGGGGGTAGCATGACTTTGCTTCATCTCTCCTGTGGGGATGAATGCTGATCTGTGCACTTGAAATCAGCCTGGCAGCTCCCAATGGAAGTACTCTTAACTAAATTTCTTAAAAACTAAATTCCTCAAAACATTCTGTGAAGACACCTGGGATTTCCACCAAAATTCCTCAACAAGCTCACATGTGCAACAACAAATTAGTTGGTCAAGATTGTTGCTCCTTCTAATGAGAGCTCTTCTTTAAATAAAACATTTGCACTACAGATGAGACCAGCTTTGAAGAGGGTTTTTTTTTTGAGATTTTTTTTGTTTAAAATGCAGAAGTTCCCTAGTCCTTACAAACATGAAAAACTTTTATTATCCAGCCAAACCCAAACAGGGCAACTGCAATATGTAAGTAGCCTGAGAAGTGACACAATTCTATTTTCACTGTTAAAATTGATTACGATAAAATAAACAGTACAACATGAAAAGGTGCTGTATTGCATTTTCACATGCAATTTGACAAAAGAGCAAATGATACCTCATAAATCAGCAAAGCATCAGTCTGGCTTCAGTGTACCAAGCAAAGTGTCCAGTTTTTTTAAAAGAAAACAACATTTTCTGAGATTAGGGATCAGAGGATTAGTTGTAAGATTCCAGCAAGAAAGCACATCTGAGAATTCCACAAGATTAATAACAGATTGGACAATCAAATTAGTGCAGTGCAAAGTAATTCCAAATCACGATCAAATTTGGCACGTGAGAAGCTTCTCTTCATTGGAATTTGGGCATTTTAGGATGTCCAAACGAAGCAATTTCCACTGGATTAGGTCAGGCAGGAAAGCTGAATTTGGGCAGAGGCAGTTTGTGCAGCACAGCTCAATGGCACAGGCAGCTGCTGACTACACAGAGGGCTGACATCCTACCAAAGCAGTGAAAAATTGAGCATCTGCATCAGGGTTTTACCCACATTCTGACACTAGCAAGGCTGAAGGATTGAGTTTTCAGCAGTCAGGTGAGCCCATTTTTGGATGTGTTACTGTGGATGCAAATGTGTGTCCAAATATGAACAGCAGGGATTCCCGCCAGCCTCCTGTGCGAGGCAAACTGGGAACTGGAGACAAATCCTGCAACACCTCAGCAGAAATGTGAAGCCACAACCTAAAGATTACTCTTGTACAATCTTTTGGTGAGCATTACCACCACAATTACGACAAATACATTTTAGCTGGGTGTTTGTACTTTGTATTTAATTGTCTTTTTGAACTACATCAAATAATTGTCTTCATATTCCATTCATTTCATCGCTCTCTAAAGAGCATTAAATAATTTTGGGCATCAAAGCGCAGCTGTCCAAGTAACTCAGAAGCAGTTGGCTGAGCATTAATTGAATTTATTGTGCAACTGCACTATCAGAGAGGCACAGAGGCACCTATTCCATGGCTACAGGAATCACTCCCAAAACGGGAATGCCCAGCTCTGGCTCCTCTGCTCAGTTCAGCTCAGCGCTCATTTCTCGCTCCCAACTCACTCATCACAGTGGCAATCAACTGATTTCCCTGCAAATGCTTCCTGCTGCCTCCTCCCTGGAGGAGAGGGCAGGGGAAAGCCCTGCAAATGCTCCCTGCTGCCTTTTCCTTTGAGGAGAGAGCCCTGGATGCTCCCGAGCGCCGCAGGGCCATCGAGCTGGAGCACAAGCGCAGCGCAGGAAGCTCCCCCAGCCTGGGCTGGCCTAGAAACTGCACAGAGGGTGGTGGTTCTTGCTGCATTCTTAAGTTACCTCTGGGCAAATGCTGAGGGAACATTCTGAGGCTCATCATACCCATATTGACCCAGACGTTGGACTGCTGGGTGCGCGTGGCCGGCTGCTGCCGCAGGAACAGCAGGTACCGAGGGAACAGCTCCAGCTCTGGCACGTTGGTCTTGCTGTTCTTGATCACCTGCAAAACACGTTTGGAACATTTTAGAGGCTCACCTCGCAAGTGTGGAGGGAATAGCAATAGGAACAGGAGTGATTGGATCATTAAAAAGTGATTAAATTATTAAAAAACCAAACTGTTTTATGAGGAGACAAAAAATCCGAACTTCTCATGGGGTTTTAGGCAAATATCCCCAGGAATGACAATTTCCTGATTCCTAAGCACTTTTTGGAGCTTATTAGCTGCAGGTTGTCAAAAGCAAACACCTTATTTAGTGCAGCATCACTCTCTGCACCACACCATGGGAAGAATATTTTTATAATTCCTGGAATATACATGAATCCACAATGAAGCTCATTAACTCCACTCGGTGTATAATACTTCCATGTAAAAGTTTCACAGCTGTTGAAAGAACTGACAAATGCAGGAAAAGACATTTGGTTTGAACTTTGTGAACCACAGGATTGACTTAAAACCTTCATATTGTACAGACAGGCTGCAATCTACTTTTGTTGCATTTTGCTGTGTTGACAGAAAAAGCTGAAATTACCCCAAAACATATTCTGCAGCTTTCCAGCCACCATTTATACAAAGATTTTGCTACCTCTATCTGCCCAAATATACAACCAGAAATGGAAGGAATGTTCAGTCATTTTGTGACCATGTGAAGCAGAAGAAAACAGCTCAAGCTGTGAGAAGGAACATACCACACTGAAGTGCCACAGTATTCAACTTCAGCTACAACAAAAACAATGGTGATGACATTTTCTGAGAAAAAAAAAAGCGCATTACTTTGTGTATAAAGTGATGTGGCCTTTTCTAGATCATGAAAGGTGTTTGTTTCCATGGAGAACGTGTGGGAGGAGGCAAGAAGCCAGTGATTTTCCCTGTAAAATAATTGTCTGTACTAGAGCCAACAGACCAAATTGTCAAAAATCACAGGGATAATCCTCTCCCATCTGTGACACTGAATGTTGTGACACCAACCACCAAAAACCTATTGCTACCAGCACAAAAATCCCCTCCTATTCATTTCTTAAGTGCATCTCCTACAAGGGACTACCTGACAGAGCACAAACCAACCACCCTGTGGAACGGATACACTCAAGAGAAACTGAAGAAGTTCCCAATGTTTCCAAGTGAGCAGACTCCTGCAGCTCCTGAGCAGCCATTCTGACAGAGAAGAGTCTTGGCCTGTTCTCTTTCCTGCACTCACCTATTGCCAGCTGCTTTTGAGCTCTTCCCCAAACTCTGCACATTGCATTTCTGTGATGCTCAACCTGAGGGAGCAACTGTTGCCTTCCCCCACTTCATGAAATTGTCAGAGAGAAGAAACATATTTTCAGAGCTGCAGGTGTCCCAATTTTCATCTTATAGCTTCTTAACTGTATCTCAGCTTTTAAAGATCAGACTTTTGAAGCTGAGTCTTTTAAAGTGACCTCAGGTTTACTTCTGTGTGCTTCAGCAAACAGCAGCAGTTGAGCAGCACTTCTGCCCTGCTGCAAGCCCCCCTGGGATTGTGCTGCAAACCCCTGCTGAACAGCCACAGCTTTCCAAGCAGGGCCAGGCTGGAGGCTGCTTTTTCCCAGTTTGCTCTTCAGGACACAGGATGAAGTGGGAGATGACTGTAAGAGGTTACCTCGTGCCACTGGACAAATTTGGTTGTTAAAAAGTGTCTAAAATCACAACTCACCGGCCTGGGCAAGGACAGGTTTGCTCCATACCAGTGGTAAAGTGCTCTCCAAACTGGCTCTGGCACCATGACATAGTCCTTTCCTTCCACCAGCTGTGGAGATCTCTTTAACCTTCCACCCTCCATAGTTAATGATGCAGCCTTGGAAAAAAAGGGAGTTTGTCACATCTCAAGTGGAGAAATTAGTGCACAGCCACCATGATTTTAGTTCATGAACACAGAACACTCTTTAATTATTAAAAGGCTTCTAAGTAACAATTAGCAGCTGCTTTTCACACTGAGAGATGGTAGTTAAATGTAACAGTAATTAACGTTCAAGTCTCATTATTTACTGTTTCTCTAAAAGCTTGTGCAGCATAAAATTCATGTGTTTTGCTCTTGTCACCTACTCCAACAATTCTGAATAGAAAAATCCCATCTCTGCTCAGCATTGATGCTGCTGGTCTGTGTCTCATGTTCTATTTGCACTCATACTGCAAAAAACCATCAGTTTTGGTTTACTACATTGTTATGCAACAGCAGTAAATTCCTATTTAGATGGAAACGCTGAAGTGTTTGATTATCAAAGTATTTTACATTTAATGCTGCAAGCTGTCTTTTCATAAATACCTTTCCGAGTAAGGAAATTCAAGTAAGAATATTTAGAATGTTTCTTCTCTCACAAAACACAAGAGCAGCCATAGAGGCAGAACACAACTTTTCCCTCTTAGAGTAAGAAACCAAAATTTTGCTGTACGACAGAGCAGTGTTAATTCAGAATTAAGCTGAAAAAAACCAACATAAAAAAGCTGTGATAAAAGAGAGGTAAAATATGCTTTTCCTCTATTGCCATGCCTTGGCTGCCTTTACCTTCACTGGCTCCTGAGTCACCAGGGGCTGGTTATCAATAGCTCCTGGCTTCTGGGGGTTCAGCTGGAGCAGAGCACTCCCACTGGAGCCAAGGAAACACTGGTTGTTATTGTCTGAAGTGTTGTGCTGCCTTGCAAAGCTCACCTCAGAGCCTGGGGTGCCAGGGTACAGAGTATCTGAGCACAAAGCAAGAGAAAACCAGAAAAAATTCACTGCCTGATCCCATAAACCACAAAGGAATGAGTTACACTCTTGTATCCTTGTTTGAAAAAATATTAAGTTTGCTGCCCTTCATCCTGCAGTGAAACATGCAACTCTTCCACCTCCAGAGGGATGAATTATTATCTCTTAAAAAGGTATTTCTGATTTTATATTATATTTTATATATTTTATATCATGATTACACAAACACAGCTCTGAAACAGCCTAACCAGCTTTGCATGAGCAAATGTGGTGAGCATTTAGTTGTTATCTGGATGTTTGAATATCAAACTCCTAAATAACTCATTTACAGAACTGAAGATATATCCAATAATGCCTTGTTTTATTTCTCCTTGAAAAGGCAAATGGTTTCATTCTTATAGAAGCTGCTTTGGTCATGCAGAACTAAATGGAAACTTCAATTAAAACAAAAATAAAAAGAAAGCACCTTTGTCTCTCCACCCTTTGTTTCCCCCAGCCCCTATACCCCAAAAAATAACAGTAATTTACCTAATTGCAATTGAAGTTATGATTTTAAAATATCAGATGCAACCTTTAGCTGCCTTACAAGAAGAAATCTCCAATTCTCACAAGAACTCATTGAAAATCAGGACTAAAATCTCTTCTTTCACAAAGATGGCTCTTAGAATCTGCACAAACTCATTCAAATTTAAATCACATGCCCTGTAAAAGTACAACTGTGCTTCTCCTCATGTTTTTTTGCTGTTTCTTCCCTATTTTACTATCATTGCATGGCAGAATATAGGATCAACTATCTTAAAACAATTTACTANATCCACTCAGAAAATAAACAGTAGGACAAAAAATACCTTGAAAATAATTCTGGAAACGAATCCCAGCACAACAGATGAACTGCTGTTAAACCAGACTTTGTGTTTAGCCACCACACACTAAAAAAATCCTACAAATCCTGCAATCCAAGCTATGTTATCCCTCTGGATGGAGGGGTCCATGCAGTGTGCAGTTTTCCCAAAAGCTGTTCTACATTAAACCTCCAAGGAAATAAGATGCTTACTGCTGCTGGTGGACTCTGAGGCTTCTGAGGCAGTGGAAATATTATCTGAAAACTTTTCTTCTGGTGCACTGAAGTCATTAAGACCTCCCATTTTGTCTTCTCCCTGTTCTGGGGTATTGGCTGCAGCAGCTACGAGGGGATTCTTACCTCCACTCAAGACAGATGAAGGCTCTATCACAACTGGGTTTGCATCCTAGAGTTGGGAAGAAATAGAAAAGTTAATTAAAAGCCGAGATCAAAGACGTGTCAGTCAAACCAGCCACCAAAAATTCACAGTTCTGTGAGCACTTTTGCACATCACGAGATTTGCTGAAGGAAAAATGCTTTCTACATGTACCAACAAAAAAAAAAATCAGCAGAAATAAACCCCCCAAAATAATGAAAATAATCAAACAAACCATTCTGCGCAGAATTACAAAATTATTTTCCCTACCTATATACATAAAAATATACCTGGTTTTAAACAGCTGTAATTACAGACTGTAAATATCTGAAGACCTGAAGTTCGTATGGTTAAATGAGAACAGCAAGCACAACAGCAAAACCCACATTTTTTCCTCAAACCTGCAGCACTTCCACAGAAATTCTGGTGTTTTGTTATTTTTGCTTGAGAAGTGCAGTGAGTAATGGCCTTGTGCCATTATGCAAAGGATTAGTGATGAAACCCTGAGCACATCTGAGCACTCACACCAGGGTAAGGATCACATTACCTGGCATTTCTAGCATTTAAACCCTCACTTGGCCAACTCATTGTGCACAAAGAATAATGGTCATTATAAGGTTAGTTAATGCACACATTGCAATTTTCTGAGTACTTTCAGCTATTTGTTTTTATAAAGCAAATCAAGTACTTATACGATTACTTATGAAGGTATAAAAACTCTTTTGAGAGGTTTATTTCATTTGTTTATCCTGCAAATAGTATTTATCTCCAATTAAATTTTATGAAATTTATTAAGCATTCTGTATTTTGTACAATTCAGTGGTGCTTTAGCTTAAATACTTTAATTAAAGGGTATTTAAGAGCACCCTTTATCTATAAAGTTTTATAGATAGGACTCCTTTGATTGGGTATTAGACTATTTTTTGTCATTGCCTCTAAAGCAAATTATACCAATTTCCTCCTTTGTCCAGAAAATTCAGAGTGTATTTGTGGCCCAAGCCAAGCCAAACCCAAAGTGGGCAGCTTTATTATCAAATGGATCAGAAGACTTGAAAGAAATGCTGCTGTGAGTGTGGTTTTTATTCAAAAAAATATTTTGAGATGCAGGAATGATGAAAGAGATGAGAGTTTAATGAAATTACAGTGCAAAGCTCCCCACATAACAATGATTCAGCAGAACAATTATTTTCCACCAAGAGACAGGAGATGCTCAATTCTGAGCATTATTAGTTCAGCAGTCATTTCCTCCACACTGTTTTTTCTATCAACATATTCAGAAAGACAAGGAGTCCCTTATTCACTATATATTATTATTATTATAATTCTACTTACATATTTGACATATTCTTTCCACTGGTGCCACCAGGGCATAGCAATGAGAAACCAGTTGTGCCCTGGCTGGAGGCCATACCTGCTCTCTCTTTCCAACCAGCCCCTGCACAGAGAGAACAGGAATTTTTAGCTCAAACAGGGAATTTCCAGTTCTTTTGAAAATACAAAAAGGTGGATTTGAAAGCCAACTAAGCTTCTGAGCAAAGCACACACCTAATAATCTGTCCTTCCTCCTCTGGGGTGGCAGGTCGCAGTCCCAAAACTATGTGACACACCTGAAAAAAGAAATAAATTCTTATTAACACGTAAATAAAAGCAAAAAATCAACTCAGATGAGACTTTTCATCATTAAATAATGGAGCAAGATTACTTAAAATTGAATAAATCACTGATAAAAAAGTCTTCTGAGCTGTGAGATTCCCAACTTGTTCCCACTGTTACGATAAAAGCACCAGGAATGTCAAATGCCCCAAGACAAATCTTAAGGTGAAGAGGAAAGCAGTTTTCATTATTTTCAGGCTGTGTCAGATCACAGGACTGATGTGGATCAGATGCACAAATTAGGATGTCTGGGTGTGCTGGAGAGAGGGAATGAGGAACGGGGAGAGTGCAGGTGGTTGGAAGAGGACAAACGAAAAGTTAAAAAGAATTGGAAGGGAAAATGCTGGGAATGAGCGGCTCTAGATGGGATTGCAAGGGAAACAAGCACTGGAGAGGCCGAGGGAGGAATTCAAAGCAGAGCAACCAACCCAAACCACAGCCAAAACCACCCTGCAAAGTGCAGGCCGTTCTCTGGATGCCTGGTGCTATTTTTCTTTCTCTTTTTTGTACTGAGTTTTGAGCTGAACCCAGAAGGAAAAGGCCCCATCTTCTGGCCAGCTGCCTGGCCTGGGTGGGGTTTATTCCCAGCACAAGCCAGTGGCAGATGGCTCCTCTTTCACTCCTTCCCAGTAAAGCTGGACAGGGAGTGAGGAGAGGAGGGAAGGGCTCCTCAGGAACCTTCCAGGCAGCAGGGGCAGCTCTCGACCCTCCCAGATGGTTTTGCTGCCCACCCCATGATTCAGAGCCTTCTCCTCATGTCTCTTTGAGGCTGTCAATTTGTACCTCAGCTGGAGGTTTCTAATCACTGCTAAGATGTCTTATTTCAATTTATATTACAGTGAGAGAGACCATATCACATTCTGAATGAAACAAAGGCCATTAGCCAGGGGGAAGCAACAGATTTTCCAGCACACACAACACAGCTGGGGCTGGTATTTCTTTTTAAATTTGTGCAGCATTGAGCTAAAATGAGATTGTTCAGATAAACCAACCCCTCTGCAAACAAACCCATTTGTTGACAAGCTTTCCACTGAGAATATTTGGCTTTTCTGTCTGCAGATGAGGCACATGACACCTCAAATAAATGCCCAGATAAATCAGTGGCAGACTCTGCCCTGTGCTTTACGTGATAAAGTTATAAAAAAAAATAAAATTAAAACCTAAAAATGAAAATACAGCAGCTATGCCAGGAGGAAAAAAATATTGTAAATGAGACTCCCAATGAGCAATGTGTAACATTGGTGATGTGTAATCAGCATTAAGACAGATTTATTAGATCTTCATTCATTCTTTGTCAAGATTGCAGGGATATTTGTTAGTTCATCAATATTTAGTTATGAGGGGATATTTGATGCCAGACAGGCCAAAAATAAAGACAGCCCTTCTGGAGAAGGTTGCAACTTCAGCAAACCTCATGTAATTAGAGCTGAAATGAATTTGAAGAACTTTCTGGTGTTACTCTTTCCAGCTGTGGTGTAGCTTGTGGCCTCAGGACTCAGTCACCCTGAAGCTCTTGGGAAAATATCATTCAAAATGCAATTTATAAAGTAGTCATGGGCCAATTATTATTATTATAATTTAAACTCCAAGTATCAACCTCAAAGGAAAACAGGTATGGAACAAACTGCAGTGGATGAAAATACTCTTTGAGGGTTATTTTCTGCACAAAGCGAGCCAGAGCTAAAATATGGCTTTCAAGGATTTAGAAAAATCCAATTCAAGCTCAATTAAAACCCAATTCAGCACATACTTAATCCTCAGCTTCTGCAAGTGAACAGTGATAGGATATCCCAGCTTTCCAGGACTGCTTCATTAAGGAAGCAATGAGAGGTACCTTAGAGGGCCTTTGCAGAAAATGGAAAGGGAAAATGGTGGTAAAATGTAAAAGGAAAGAATTAGAGATTTTTTTTTTCATTCCCTGGGTTACTTTCTTGGCAAAGATTTGCCACAAAAATCATTTCAAACCCAGCCTTTGTCTAATGGAAAATATAATTGCTGATACACTCGAAATTTCATTTTCTGAACAGTGCACCAGGTTCTCTTGAACAGATGAGGCTTTAGGCATCTCCATGCACTGCAAGGAACAAGAATCAAAGAGAGAATCATTCTGCCAAGGCAGCCCAGAGCTGCAAAGCCACATCCCCTCCTGTGCACACAAATGCTGATGCTGCACTTCGTGGCCATGCAGAAAGCTCAGCAGTTAATTACTGTAAATTACAACCTTAGATTTCCCCTAAACATACCTGAAAAAGCAGATTTAAAAATTCATTGGCAAGAGCACTCTTCACACTCCATATCTGGTAGTCCTCCAGAGTGAGGTGTCCAAGCTGGAAGGGAGGAGAAGGAAAGGGGAAGGAAAAACCATCAAAACATGAACCTGGTTCTGGTAAAATGCTCATTACCTGTCTCATACAAGGCATGACACACCCAGGGATTTGATAAAAATTGGCATCTACCACTATTTAAATAAAATTTGATCCAGTGAAAGAAAAATATCCAGTTTTAGCATAACACAGGCAACCCAGAGAGGGTGAACAGGGCTCAGGGTGGAACCTCTGCATCACTCACACCCAGAGTCCATCACCTGCACTCACTCACACCCCCACCATCCTCCTCTGAGGGCTGGGAAAAACCAGTGTGGGTCACCAAGCCCTCGTGATGTCACCTAACAACACAAATCCCATTAATTCTTAATCACCTGCCAAGTCACAGTGGTGTAACACCGCCCATGTCAGAGGGATCTTCGATTCAGTGAAGGGATCGACCTGATTTTTGTATCTGGCAATATAATTCAGAGCCAATTTTACAGCTCTGGCAGTTACTCTGCCTCTCCTTACTGAACATTTTCTCCAGAGTTAACCCAGGTCAAAGCTAACACACAGAAAGAGGTTAAATAATTTATGTAATTACTGCACCATCAGCTCTTTCCACCACTACACTGATGATGCCACTACAAAAATATTCTGAAGACTGAAGACTTCTTTTTTAACTCTTTGTGGAATCAGGACTGCTGTACACTTGATTAAAAACTACCCTTTTTTTAAGAAGCCAAACAATAAAAACCTTAAAGGATGAAAGTGAGAGAAGCCACAATTTCCACAGGTTTGGCAATTAAAGAATTACGATAAAGTATTTGCCCACCACTTTGTTGGAGTACAAGCAGGCAAGAGAACTATTCAAACACATAATTAAGCATTTCTAGGCATTCTTTATAGTCTTTCATAAATTATTTATCGTTTCCAGACACTCTTCCCAATTAGTGAAGCAAAGGATGAAATAACGGAAGCAACTTCCACCATATTTTTTGTGGATATCTCCAAATTTCCTATTTCCAAAGAGCAAGGAGGAGAATTACAGGTAATTACAGATTTACACCCAGCTCCATTTAAACTACCAGGACTTTTTGTCATGTCATGACAGATGCCTCCATAGGAAGATAATGTGTTTTGACAAAGCATAAAATATAAACTTCTGCACTCTCTCCTAAGATCAATTTTAAGAGGAAACAAAGAACAGTTTCCCCAGAACAGAAGTCAAGCATCAAATTTAAAACTAGTATTAGTTATGCACAGCAGAGCCTTGCAAACAGTGCAGGCTTCCAATTAATTTCATCTGGTTGTGCATTTTGAGTTTAGCTTCATGTATTAAAATGGCTTATAAAATTCAAACATGTTCTTCCTTTCACAGAACAACGTGGTAAATTTTAATGGAAAACTGACATTTCTTGAAAAAGATTGTTTTATTGACACATCTCTGCTCTAAAGAAAGCTTTTCCTTATAAATAAACTGAAGATACTGGGGTATAAAAATGACAAGGAAAGAACAGCAAATTCCTACCTTTGTGTTATCATGCACATGTAAAATATCTTCCACAATTTCAGACAAGCCCATGTCCAACTCCTTCAACAAAAGGATTAGAAAACAGAGTTCAAGTCTCCCAGCAGGATGTGCTCAGAATAAAAATAAAACTGTAAGAGATGCTGGAAACTCTCAGTAATCCAAACCAAGGGCTCCCAGACAAAAAGCTGTGGTTTTGCACCTGTCTTTATATGAAAGAATACACATTCTGCCCAAACCTTGTGATTTGGACAGGTCAGGACACACATTCTACCCAAACCTTGTGCTCGGGGCAGGTGACAGCCCTGCAAGGCAAGGGACAGCCACTTGTCCCCATCCCCAGCTGACGGGCTCAGGGGAGCCTGTACCTCACTGACCCCCACCCAAACAAGATGCACATTCCTCCTTTGGAAGGATGCCTCAGGAAACAGAAGGAAATCAACCCCCAGACACCACTCACAGGTATTTTGTCTGTCCTGTTGTCTTTCCAGACCTCTAAAAGTGCCACCACCATGTCCTTGAGCTCGGTGCGAGACAAGACCCCATCCCGGTCCACGTCAAACACCTTGAAGCAAACTGAGGGAAAAGGGAATGACTGTGCTGTTAGAACCATTCCACAACTGTTTTTTTCTTTATTCCTTGCAGCCCCTAAGCCTGCAGAGCCCCGAGCAGCTGATTTAATGCTGACAGTTCTGACAGGGGATGCACGTGTGGAGGTGAGGAAATGGAGCAGCTGTGTTTAATAAACTCAAATCCAGATTCCTGCAGTCCTCTGCTGCGTTTGCTGATGGGACGTAGCAGGGAACATATGTGCATCCAGAAATTTCCAGGGAATTACAGCTTGGAAGTTGCAACAATGTGGTTTTGGAGAAGTAGGGAACAAAAAGTGTTTCAAAACACAGGGACCTTGCAGGGAGCCAGCTGGGAACTGGGCAGTGAAAAGCCACAACATGCTATTTACCACAAGACAATCAAATAGGACATTTGTTTTCTATTATAGATAATGAGTAGCTAAGTGTTTGCACTTTCTATATTGAGATACACACTTCTGCCTCGAAATGCAGAACAAAACTGCAAAAATAACTTCTAAAATGTAATTTTTTCCAGTTAGATAATTTACATGGAACTACTGATAAGCCGTAAAATACATGGAATTAGGTTTAATCATCCTTTATAAAAGGAAACCTTGGTATTTAAAATTCCTTTTTTTTTTAACTTCTAAAGTCACCTTTCACAGACTTGTTCAGCAGGAAAAGAATCTCAAAAGGTGAAAACAACTAAACCTCATTGTCCAAACTGAAAAACTCCTCCCAAATTAACAGTTAAATTTTGCATACTTACACTTCTGTCTCTCTGCCAAGGGTCCCCTGCAACATGCTGAGAGCCCACAGGAAATTTCTTTAAAATCTATGTGATTGTCTCGGTTTTCATCAAAAGCATTAAACAAACCTGCAAACCACAAAAGCATCTCCTGTTACAGCACCTGAGAGAGCCACCCAGCACCTCCACGAGGGGTTAATGGGGAACAGGGGCAAGGAGAAGTACAAACACTTGTCATTTATTCCCATTAAGTGTAATAAAGGTAATTAAGCACTACTAAGACCAGTTAAAGGTGAATGAGATCTCTCAGGGATGGCTGATCCAGCCAGGGGTGGGGAGGGAATCAGGAATTCTGAACAGCTGCCTGCTCCTCACACCCTCCTTGTAGTGACTGATTCAGAGTGGAGCTGAACCAGCGTGGCCAGAACTTCCAACGTGCCTGACGGAAATTCCTACGGAAATCTGAATTTCACTGAAATTCACTGAATTCCAGTGCAATTTCACTGCACTGAATTTCACTGCAAATTCGGCCCTGAGTTAAGAGCTGCCAGCCTTCAAAGCATTCAAGAATTGAAATCATTCAGTGCTTTTTAGCCCATAATTTATTTCTTTTTTTTAGCAACAATGACTCTACAGAAGGCAAAGGATGACCAGAAAGCATTCAAGTTTCCCCACACACAGCAGCTGTGTAAGTTTAAATCACTAAGTAGATAAAACACACTCAGAAACAAAAGGATGTGGGGATGCATCCCTGCAGAGCTGGACATAAATTCTGATTTTTTTAAAACTGCAGGTGACTTTCCCATTTGTTAATTACTGCTGCCACTTACCAGTAAAGCCAACCTTTGGGTAATAAAAAAATTGTCACTCCAGGACTGCAGACCAGAACTGGAGTGCAAGTGGAATGTCCCTGAATGTCCTCATGTCGTGCAGCAAATGGCAACTGGACAACTGCAACCTCCAGTTATTACCAGAGTGGCTTCAACTGGACAGACCAGTTTGGTTGTCAGTAGAAACAACAACCTCCAAATCTCCTGAATAAAACCTTCCTTAATTTACACTGTTTCACTGGCTGCATGATACAACAGCTGAGCTGCACACTGAGTGGTCATTTAATAGATGAAACTCCCATTTGTCAGCTTAAAAACTATTTTCTCTCATTCAGGGCCAGCAGTTTATTTTGTCTTTACAGACTCTTAAGAAAAAATTTTAAGCAGCTACAGGGAAACTTCTACATAAAATCTGACGTATTTCCTGCCCCTGATAAGAATGCAACACCTCCTTCAGCATTCCAGATTTCCCAGCAAACAGAGATTTCTCGGGCTTCTTTTCCCATTTTTCAGAACTCAGTGAAGCTACTCTGTTGCTCAAGCTTAAAGGACAATTCAGAACAGACACTCTTAAAGCCATCACAGCTGTAAGTCAGCAGAGGTTCCTCACTGATCTCATTCCATACCTTCACTCAGAGACTGATGGATTGGGGGGGACACTAAAGGGGCAAATGTTTCCAAATCAAAGCGTCCAGTTCTCGATTGAGCTTTTAGCAGCCAGTATCGCTTCTCCAGGTCGATGATGTCGGATTCTTCCACTGCATAACCAACAAAAATAAACCAGAATTACCTTCTTTGTCCTCAGAATCTTCTTACCTATTCGCCATCGAGGAGTTCACCATCACAAACGTGCAGAAACACAGAAATAACTTTTCCCACTGTTAGAGCCTCTTCATTTTTCACCTATTTCTATTTAGTGATTTGAACAGGCAGATTGTACGCGTGGTGTTTTATTTTCCCAAGGTATTCAGTATTTAAATCCTCAAAAAAGATGCAACGAAGAACTAAAAATAAAATAAATAATCCCAGATCTTTTATGGAATAGAATTATGTAGTACTTGGCTGCCCTTAAAAAAGTCCTATTTGAAATTTTTAGCTTTTTTGCACGGTAATAAGGCTAAATTTTAATGTGGCACTTAAATGTTGTATCTCAGCATTATTTTTTTTCCAAATATAAAATAGTTTGTTTCACTTCATTATTTATACTATAGAATTATTTATAATTATTTAACTTACAGTAAACACTGGGGAGTGGTCACACAAACCTACAATGTAGAGGAACTTAAAAGGCAATTTTTAAAGGGGAAAAAAAACCAAACCCAAGAAATAAAACAAGGTGCTAAGCACGGATGGATAAAAATAACCCGAGGAAGAACTTGTGTGTTCCTTCAAGACATTCTATACAAATGCTCTCTTTATGCTTTATCCTTGAAATTAAATATATATACGTAAAAAACAAGATTAAATTTCTGCCCAACAACACTTTTAACCTTTTTACATATGCAAGTGTGTCACAACAGTGCTTTAGGTCAGTGCCAATTAATTGGTTCTCAAATAGATCTGTAATGACAAAGCTGTCTATATTAAGAAGCACTATGTGTGATCTCATTCCCAGATGGTTCTGAGCCTTTAAATCCACGCCAGTTTTCTAATAGGTTTAACTTGAGCTATTTGGCCTGGTTTAGTCCACAGAAACAATAATAATCCTGTAAGGCTTAAGAACAGAAGGACTCTGCCTAAAAAGTTGTGTCAAATTGACATTTTATTGATTTCTTTCCCCGTTTCTGTCATTAGTGGCAGTAATTTACTTAAAATAGTAACTTAGGTAAGCTGCAATGAGTATGAAGTAGCTGTGAGTACCCAGCAGGAGCATCATATGATGCACCAAAACTTACACAACTCCTTACCCTCGGCAGCAGAAAGAGTGGGAAAATCTGAATAAAATACCTGGAGTTGGAGGAGTGGAAGGAGTTTGCATTTTCTTGTTAAGGTGTTTTTACACAGCCCAGCTGGAGAAGTGACATCAGTGACAAATGTCCCTTTCCTGTGTGCCTTCGGAGCAGCCACAGAGGTGACAACCCCAGCGCTGCCTCCCCAGCCCCTCAGGGCATCATTCCCAGCTGCCGTGCACTCACACAGGGAGAGAAGAGCTGCTCCAGAAGAACAACTCATTTCCTTTCTCCTCTCCCCCTCCTGCCCGGATGGACCAACCCCCTGATCTGTTTTACCATCCCTTGGCTCTTGGCTGGGGTGCAATCACGAAGTTTTCTGGGTTGGAAGGGACCTTCAAAGGTCACCCCAACCTCCTCCATGGCCACCTTCCACTGGATCAGGTTGCTCCATCCAACCTGGCCTGCAATGTTTCCAGGGATGAGGAATCCACCACCTCATCACAAAAACTTCCTCCCTCACATCTACTCTTACCTTAAACCCATTACCCCATATCCTGTCACCACAGGCCCTACTCAAAGTCTGCCCCCAACACAGGAGGAAGCTGCAATCCAAATTTGTAACAGAATGTTATTCTGCTAGAAATCAAGAAAGAGGAACAGAGGAGTTATTTCTTTAAAGATCAGCACACAGAAATATCACAGATGTGAGGAGAATCCCAGGGCTCTTTCCCTTCCCAGACAATGGGAAAGGGGAGGTTGTGCTGCCATTTACAGGAATTCCACTTCCACATTACTGCTCTCATTAGCAAACACAAAAGCATTATTTATGTTCTCTTGTGCATGACCATGTAAATCACTTTGCTTCCTTTTAATCCACCTCTGTAAGTAGGAAGAATAACAAATGTGTGAGCTGCACTTCATTCTTTGAGTGATGCAACACTGAGAATTTTCAAAAGCCAGCAGGAAGCTCAAATTGTCCTCACTGAAGAGCAAATCTGCAGAAACCTTTCTCTGGCAGGTGCAATATTTATCTTTAGTAATTAAAAACTAAAGAATGCTATATTCTGCCAGAGAACCTCTCTCAAATACCTACAGTAGAAGTTAGTTATAATCTGATTTTTTTGATTGTACTTCACAGATGTTTCTACAGCGGTAACTCTGTTGTTTTATTATTTCATCTCAGAAAAGAAAGGTTATCAGAAAGCATCTTGTCTGTGATTCTGTTCACTGGGGTTGAACTGACATTATGGTCACTTAGAGAATTTTCAAATAATCACCTTTAAAAGAACAGCTGATAAGTGCTAGAACAAGTGCTACGTTTTTATTCTAGCCCAAATCACTGACTTTCTGCACAAGAGCCAAGCACTTCAGAAAGTAAAACCAAGTAGTAAATAACATTCTCAGCACTGATTAGCCTTACACAAGTTAGGTTAACCACGAGTAAAAATGTGACAAAAGAATATTTCTCATTCACAGTTATAACAAATTGTGGCCCAGTGCACCAGTTCCAGTGAATAAAAGGAGCAGGATTTATTGGATTGCAGCACACGGGAAGTTTAACTGCAGCTGTTGCATAATTTGATTTCTCCAGAGTAAGTTTTTGCACATAATCTTGTAAATCAGTCTCAGTATATGCAGTGCACCATCTATTCCTCCATGAGTGCAAACTAAAAGAAATCTCTGGCAATTTATGATTATACACATAATCATATTTGTTACTGAAGTTAAATGAAGCACGGGAAAGGCACACCACGCTTAATACCCAAACATACCAATGTGCATAAAAAAACACAATATTCTACAGAGGTTTTGTACAGATAAAGGATTTTATCTTTTCAAAATATATACTTTTTTCCCTAATGTCTGTTCAAATCACATCAAACTGGGCTTTCAATCAGATTACTTAAAAAGATGTATTTTATATACACAATATAGGCCAAAACCTCAGAACACACAGGTTTTCTAGGCCAAGTAATTATTCTTTACAGTAATCAAATACATGATATGATTATCTGAGGTCACATGGACCTGATGCACCTGAGAAATTTAAACAGTTTACTACCACATGCTGATTTATGTCTCCCTCAGAAATACATTAGAAATACAAAAAACTTTCTATTTCTTGCCCATTAGAAATACAAAAAACTTTCAGATCTGTAAAACTATGTTTTTTTTGGTTCAATTCTCTAAGAATTAGACCAATATAATCAGAGGAATGATGATAAGTACAACTGAAGCAGTCTTCTTCTTGTAAAGGAAGAACAAATAAACATTTTCAATCAAAATTCCATCTAAAACCATAAAACTACTAAAAATGAGTTAATTTAGAATGTTGATCAACAGGCAGGTGCATGGCAGTGATAAACACTAAACCCCCACGCTACGTTTTAATGCCATTCCCACAAAATGCCCCTCTATAATAAAATATTCCACAGATACCAAGCCATGAATAATCTTCTGCCTTAGAAAACGAATTTTAAAGCACGTTTTCATTTCAGCCACGCTTATTAGAATTCTTTACACGACCGGAATTCGCCGAGGATTCCACTAGATGACAAAACTTCGATATTTACCCACCTATGGGTACAATCCTCTCTGGCTCACAGCAGCAGAAACATACCATATTCCCAACATTTTACCAGCACTTGGGTTGTTTCCCTGGTCACCATGACATGCTCCAGGCAGACCCCAGGCCCTGCTGGCAGGGAGGGCTCCTCATGGCCACGCAGGAGGCCAAACAACTGACACCAAACACGGCTTCCCACGAAAAACTCTCCCTTGGGGCTTTCAAATTAACCCCCAGAAGACTCTGGGACTGAGAGCTGCTTTGCAAGACATAAAATAGCCTGGAACTAAGAGGATAACAAGTGGCAAAATACAGATTAAGTGACACTGAGGCTTTTACTTATTGGCCTGGGCTGCTGTCAGACTTTCTTCTTTGTGCTTTTCCTAATTAAAAACAAACACACAGAGAGGGGAATATTAGAACTCCAGCCAAGAGATCCTTGTGTGTGTCAGACATGACCACCTAGGTGTTCCTCCAGCAGAACATGGATTTTCAGTGCCTCAGGGTGGGAACAGGGAGTGTCAACAGCACAGCTCCTCTCACAGCACAGGAGCTCACACTTGGGAGAGGCAGCAGAGAATGGAAGGAGCCCTGAAAAGCAGCTTTAACAAAGCCAAACTGATGCCTTAAGTTTCAGGTTTTTTGTTTTTTAGATTCTGTGCTGGTTTAGTGGGTGGTTCTGGGTTTCACATTAAGTGATGGTGAGCTCTCTTCACAGAGTAGGGAGGCAAAACAATTCCTTCTCTACTTTGGGACCAAGGACAGCCAACACAACTTTCAGGCCCAAGAACAAAAACAGCAGTGATGTGGGAAGGAAAAACAAGGAGGATGGAGCTTCATGGCCTGAAGCTGTAATTGGACAATTAACTCCAATATCCTGATGGACCAGAACTTATAAAAGTGTGAGACCTCGTGGCTGTGTCCATTTTGGCTGTAGCCTGGCCAGGCTCTGGCACTGCCCAGGTGTGCCATGGAGGCCTTTTAACAAATCCCTGCTTTATCCTTTTGCTCTGCCTGGTCTCTGTTCCACATCAGCCTCTAAAAGGCACCAAAACTCTTCAGGATTGTCTTCTAGTGGCTTCCACACATCCCTGCTCCCAGAGTGGGTGCCCCAGCTCCAGTACACGTATTTAACACCCAAGCCTTTTAATCCAGCCAAGTGAGGGGACTCCCTCACTGCACTTTCAGCCTCCCATCCTCATCCTCCCACAGCTGACAATCCCAGCTCTGCCACAAGTTGTTCCTTCCACAACGTTCAGCTTCGATTTTGTGCTGTTCCAAAAACTGCCTCTTCCATTTCAGCCACCCTGCCTGGTTATCCAGGGCTCCTCTCGTTTATTGTACTAAATGAGTGATTAATGTATGTTCTAAAAGAGAATTATTTGTACTGATTGCAGTCATAACTGCACCTCAGTGGGTGAGAGCTGTCAGAAAGAACAGGATGAATTTTTCTGACAACAGAGGAGTCTCTTCCATTCAAAGGGGAATTTGGATGTTATTTAATCAGAACTCGGTGACACAAGAACTGGGTGACAAAGAAGAACAAATCAAACATTCTGTCAGTTCAAAACCAGCAACCTGATGAACGGAATTATTTTTCCCACGGAAAAGGGCTGAAACCCCGAGTATCTAAGCCCATTGCATGACACTGAGTCACACCAAAATGAGACACAAAAAAGGCAACCAGCACCTATGTTGCAGCAGAAAAACATTTCCAGCTAAATGAAGAAAATCAATGAGGTGTTCCCTGAGTCAGTGTGACAGAAATGTGGGATTTACAGGCTCCACCATAGTGCTGTTCAATGTGATGGCTTCAAATATATATATTAAAAAAATATTTCTATATATTAAATAAATTTAAATGCATATGGTCATACTACAGAACTGAGAAAATCCGAACTACTGCTACTTGGTCATTCCTCAGGTGCAATACAAATTCATATCCCTGAAACTGGCTTTTTTAGGAACAAAGGCCAGTTACTTTGGCAGCTTTCAAATAAAATTATTCATATTTCTGATTTAAGTGAAACGGAACAAAATTTGATTAAAAGCAGCAAGTGTGTGCAACTTCCTGTAACTTTAAAATTTCATTTCTAATTATGTGTTGAGAAATGTAATTAAAGTCATCTGCACACCAAAACAAATGTTATTTACAAACGAAAAATTAGTATTCCTTTGTTTCCCTGATAGCCTGGCTCATTAAGCAAATTTAAATAGAGTCACTGATGCTTTGCAGGGAAATGGGGTCTGTTTCTAAATCAAAGGGAGTAACTTTCCCTGTTTTTATCACTGCCATTTTTTATGGCTCTGACATATTGTCCAAGAAGTTGGATGGGAAGCAGAGTGTGAGGTAAGGCTGGGAGGGGGTCTGAGGCTTGTGCCAGGAGATGCAGCAGGACTGAGAAATTCCTGATTGCACCAGTGAGTGGCACAAATTACTTTGCATTTTACAACAGAAGAAAGTGGAAGAGTTTCCCTCTTTTTCTGTATTATAGTGTTTGTCTCAGTTTACCAAACATTATCTCACTTCCTGGTCCTTCCAAAGGCAACCATTCTCCCAGGAAAAATATTACGAGCAAGTCTTCAACAGCTCTCAGTGTTTGACACATTCAGCTGTGTTAAAAATACTTCTGTACTGAACTTCTTACTCTTCGGAGTGACCTGATTAGACTGAAATTACTTCCAAGTGCTCAAGCACTTATATTCTCCTTAGTTTTGCATCTGTTGGATGAGATTCCTAGACTGTTGTAAATCACAAGGGAATGCAGTTTAATTTCATCTAGAGGTCCAAACATAATCGTCACATGGACGTTCCAGTTCTGTGGACAATAACCACATCACCTACGTGTATTTCAGGAATTCACTGCAAAGCTCAATCCCAGCTCTGACACAATGGTACCAGTGACAGGGATATCAAAACCAGAAGTGAGAACAACAATAAACATGAAATACAATCTATTAAAACAGTAGCTGTTAACTTTTTTGTTTTTAAATTCCAAACCTCAGTTTCAGTATAAATAAACTTTCAGTGAAAAGCCCAGTAAAAACTGTTCTGAAAGTTTCCATTTCAAAGCATAAAAAAGAGCAGATCTCTGTTTGATACAGGTCAAGATCTTTCCCAGAGCAGAACACTCAGAGGGCTGGGGTTTTTTTCACATTCCTCTTTCTCTACCTTGTCTATGAGACCTCAGAATATTCAGTGGTTTTCTGTAACCTCAGTGTCTCCTGCAGCCTTTCATGTAATGCAAATAAATTACCTGCTCATAAACTTCTGACTTCATAATGCATTTTCATTTCAGATGGTCAGAAAAGAGTTTGAATGCCCATATTAAACACCAAGAGGACAAAAAGGGCGTGTTGCTTTATTCAAGTAACTCACCCATTAGAGGATTAAATGCCACACTGGCACCAGTGAGAAAAACCCATGAGAGCACATAAAACACAACCAGACTGCTCAAATCCCTGACACCTCCACAACCAACGCCCTCCTCCCAGGGATCCTCAGGGATGGAATGGATGCTTGCATTGTGCTGGTACATCAAGTATCATTTATCAGCCTTTTGGTTTTAGATTTAATTTAAAAACCAGCTGTTCCTTCTTTTACGTTAACATAAGGAAGCACTTCTTGTCTGGAGACAACTCCTGAGGATGCTTCTCTTTAGTTAATTCTACCACATGCCAGGAATATTATTTATTTTACTGGGGAAGCAAATTAAGAGGTAACACTTCTTTTGGAAACAAATATTATTTTCTCAACTCTCTCAGTAGTTTTACAACCCACTATAAAGACCAAAAATAAACCCAGTATTACCAGCCAGCCACTTCAGAAGATACTTTTTTTTTTTTTAGCTTGCTTGGTAGCAAACTTCTAGAGAAGTGTTGTAGCCTCAGCATTATCATCTCTTAAAAATAACAACCCAGTGTCCCTGCACACAACGTTTCACATCACAGCACAGAAAGCAGAGAACAGATGAGCTCAGAGGAGGAATTTCTCTCACTGAACTGAACGCAGCGGAGTGGGGGGGTTCAGTGAGCGACGATTCTGCCTGCGAACTCCGGCAGGTTCTTTTTGAGATGTGCAGGACAAGGAGCACCTTTACTCACAGTGTGTGACTCCAGCCAGGGTCTGGTAGAAGGTTGGGGTGTCACTGTCATCAGTGAGGGTCACGTACACCCCTCCCGAGAGCAGCCACCGCGAGAAGGTGAAAGCGTCTTTGTTGTGCAGCAGCCAAACCCTGAACTTCTCATAGTTCACCTTCTCACCCTGCAAGAAAAACCAGAACATGGGAGCTGTTCTTCTCACTGCCGGTAAACAGGAACCATCCAGCTGTATGAACAAAAAATTGGGACAATCTCCTAGAAAAATAAGTGCTAATGTAATTTTTCTGCTTGGAGCCATGCCTGTTTTTCCCCTTTCCTTTTGAAACAGCAATGGGAGGGAAATTAACTCTCAGTTCTCTCTGCATTTCAGCCACCTACTCAATGTGGCCTTTGGAAACTCATTTACCCTGAACCTCGGGTGAAAGGGATGAAAGGAAAAATGGTTACTTGCAATTCAAAACAGCAGAGGTTATTTTGATGAATTTAAATGTATTATTATAGATACCAGCTCTGCTGCACCGAAAAACAGGTGCTGTAAAATCATAAACATTCTGTTCTGTCTGTGCAGGTATACAAACAACACAGAAAAATCACATTTGGGAATAACTAACGCTGTGATTAATTACTGCAGGAACATGGGGACTTTTTTGCCTTTACTGACCAAAACCCACACTGGAGCATAAATGTGACCATGATATTCCCAGGATCTCCTCACTCTGTGTCTCCTGGAGCTCCCTGTTCAGGAATACATAAAAACTACACATTCAAAGAATTTCAGTGCTGTTTAAACCATTTATTTGAATCCCTGCCAAGCTGTGGTCATGAAACCATAGGGATCAGCAGACTAATTTCTACAGGACCTACAAAACTACCTCAAATAAAAGCAAACCCATTATCAGTAGACAAACTCATTATATGGAGATTCTTATCTCCAGGGGAAATAAACAGGGGTCTGCAAAGTGGAAGAGGTTTCAAGTCATTGATTATTTAAACTCCCCTCATATCGCAGACCATTAAACTTCACTGAATTACATCTCTACAGAATCCAACAATTTGCATTTGGCCACGGACTATCTGCAACTGCCAAGTGCAGAAAATTGAAAATTCACTATATTCCCTTCGCCAGGCTGCTCCAGTGGTTCATCACCAGCACTGCTGAAACATTTGCTTCCTATTCCCATTGCAGGGGGTTGTTTCAGTTCCAGACACTCATTCTTTTTATGCCTCTTTTTCTAGACTGAAGAGTTTTATATTTTCATGCAACAAATCACAGAATGGTTTGGGTTGGAAGGGACATTAAAGCCTATCCAGTGCCACCCCTGCCACGGGCATGGACACCTTCCACTGTCCCAGGGTGCTCCAAGTCCTGTCTCCAGCCTGGCCTTGGAAACTTCCAGTGCTGGGGCAGCCACAGCTGCTCTGGACACCCTATGCCAGGGCCTCCCCACCCTCACTTGGATTTCTTATTCTTTCATTTCCCCAACAGTTTGGATTCAAGAGAGAAGAACATTTTCTCACCCCTGTTCCACCCTTTCCCTCTACATTTGCACTGCTCTTTGTAAAGGCAGCATGAGCTGGGTCATTAAAACTCCAATTTTCCCTGGAAGGACAATGAAGAGGGACAGAAAAACTTTGGACAGGAGGAAGAAAGCATTTGAAGCAAGCAATGATTACAGCTGAACTATGTTGGAACTTCAGCAACGCAGTTAGCACTAGATTTTTTCCCTTTATTTCAGAAACAAAAGGAAAACTCAGATACATTCTAAAGCTCCTATTTCTAGCTGAGTACATGCAATAATTCTGATGAGCAGAAGTACCTATAAACATCATCCTTGAAATCAAACCCATCCTCCATAAGGCAGGCAGGAAGGCCCACAGCAGGAACATTAAACTTTCTCACTCTCCAGCAATGACCGTGGATGATTAAGAGCCCAGTAAATCCTGCTGAGTGGGTTATTACACTATTTTCATTTTAAAAGAAAAATCAATATGCAGCATTTTCTTGAACAGGAAAATGCTCTGAAGCCCAGATTGATACTCATCTTCCTGCAAGGCTTCATAAAGTATTTCTGGATTTCTTGGACAGTGTGCAATTAACTCGTAGGGTGCAATTCATCACACCACACTGATGGGAAATTATAAATAGGAAACGGCACCGTGGGTCAGCTCCAGAAGCTGGACTGCACTGGACTCAGGATTTCTGATTCCAGCCAGGACTCAGGAATGCAATCTCTGCCTCCAAAGCCAACAGGACACCAGGGCCAGATCAGAGTCTGGCTCAGGCAATGCCCACAACCAGAGTTATCTCCAACACAGAACAATAAAATCTAAAGTAACTAAGTAACCTGATAGCCACAAATAAAGCTTCCAGTCAATCTGGTCAATCCTTTTGCCAGAGGAATGTACAGTGATGTCTCCATTTTGCTGGTCTTAGTCCTCTGATAACAAACCAAGAAAAAACCCTGAAAATTCATCAGGATCCCTGGAGTCAAAGGATCATCTGTGAATATAGCAAAGTATCAATGCCCTGGTTTAGAGGAAGACTTCAGCAAGCTCCATAAAGATTAGATCTCTCAAACAACCTAAAGCCTAATTAAATGTTGTAGCTCCTGGCAGGAACAATGATACAAAAGCAATAATATAAAACTATTATTTGAAGCAACCACTGCTGTCAGGCATTTTTAAATCCAGGGTGCAGATTTTCTTTCTTCTCAGCTTTGTGTTCTAGATTCCTTCCCTGACTGAAATAGAATGTTCACGCTAATGACTAAGTTCCCACCAGCAATATTAGTATTTAAATTTACCTGATGACACGATTACCATTGGGAAATGATCTCTTTCCAAGCAGCATAGTGAATACAGGAGCACAGAGAATGCCTGCATTTATAACCAAGCACTCTTCCTATCCATATAAATTACATGTAATACCACAACACAAAAAACCATGAGCTTTTACCCCATTTAAACAAGGTCAGCTTGTTCCCATATGAGCACAAGTCTGCAAAAGAAGCTATTTAATGTAATCTTGACTTTTTTGTAATGCAGGGGTAATGTTTTTTGTAAAAAACAGGAGAAAAGGTACATGACATACCTCAGAGAAGCATTTCTTGAGTGACTCTGGGACTTTCCCATCAACCATATGCAGCATCTTCTCCATCTCTTCACGGACAACATAACTCCCAGATTCATTAGAGAAGAGGCTGAAAATATCTGAGGAAATAGAAATATGTGCAAACATCTATGGCACTGACACTTTTCAAATTTAAAGTTTATAACTGGCTGAGAATGTCAAAGGCTGTATAACAACTAAAGGTCTAAAAACTTAGGTTGATCTAAGTTCAATAAACATCCAGAAGGTTTAGGTCAAGATCTTCCTTTTCTTTTACCATTGTAATCAAAAGGAAAATGAGTATTATCAAGTCAGATTAACAGAGAAGACAAAACAACAGAAGTCAGCAGACAGATGCTTTCCTTTTTCAAAAAAAATTATCAATGCCATTCTCCTTCTTCTGCCCACATCGAGAGCCCATCACGCTTTCTGTAACGCTGACATTGGTGATGACTTGGCAAATATTTCATTTTGATGAATATAGAAAACAAAAATGCACCTAATTTCAAAAAATACAGCTAAAAATGCCTCAAAAATCCCATCTTCACTGTAAAATGGTCACATTTTACACTCACAATCCATTGTCTCATTGTTACTGTTTTAAGTTACATCACTTACATTTCGTTTTCTCCTCCTCCCTGCCCCTTGTGAGTAGAACCAATCCAACTATCAAGTTATTGAAGTGCAGCCCTTTGGATATTCCTCCAAATGAACAGTAGATAACCTAGAAGAATAAAATAGAGAACTTAACCAGAACCAGAGATGTCAGAAGTAAAACCAGCAGCTTATACTGAGGCTCCATTTTAAGTGATTTTTAGGCTCATCACCTCACATTCAGCTAAACACACTTCAATTATTAATTGTGTTACTCTTTTGCAGCTCTTCTGGTACCTGTAGACAGCCTTTACTTAGTGAAACACAGGCACAAGCCATGAACAGCAATACAGAAACTCCACGTTAGAACCCTCCAGTGAAGACACTTCTCACTTGCTCGTGGTGTTGTTTCCCCAAATTTCTTGATCAGGGCTGAAATCTCCTTCAGGCTGGGCTCTGATAATCTCAAAGGCATCAAGGGGATGCAGCAGAAATCCCCAAGAGCAGGCTGGCAGCAGAGAGGGGAACACCGGAGCCCTGTGACTCACTGCACCATCACGGGGTGGTTTCCACTTACAAGTCAAAATTAAGCCAGGACTGGGAGTGCGCAAACAAAACCAGTCCTGGGCCTGGCAGGGTTAGACCCGGCCAAGCCACACAGTGCTGTGGTGGCAGGAAGGGGATAAGGGAACACCTCACACAGAGTGGCTACAGCAGATTTACTGCTGCTCCTGCAGCCTGGCTGCAGACACCTCAACAGTGCTGTGTGACCTGCAGAAATCCTCCCCTTGTCCCTCCATCCATGCCTCGCCCACCCCTTTGGACCACTAAAATCTCTCTGCAGGCATGGCAATGTCAATCAATGGACAGCAGGATCTCATTCTCCACAGAACATCCTGACCCTCACTCCCATCCCACTCCGAGACACAGCGTTACCCAAATGCTTTTAATTTCCACAGGGGCTCAGATCAGCCTCTTCTGCTACTAAACTCTAATCCATTTACAAATGCTTGAAGGGCTGAATTATTAAAACTGAATTTGTGCTTTATTTGGACACAACAGTTGTACAAATCTCTGCTTCAAGGCAGAGATTTGAATTCCACACTTTTTATGTCTAATCCTTCTGTCTTCACCAGATGCCTTCAAGGCTACACTGCCCATGTGAGCAATTTACCTTCGTATTACACTGGAATCGTTACTTTTCAAAAATATGCAGCTAAAATATCCACTCACTTCTGCTGAACTTTGTACATCTCAGCTGCGATACCACAGCACCAAATATTACATTTATACATTATTTCAACACAACACAAGGATTGCTCATGAGATAAACAGAAGAAAGGAATTCTATGGATAATGTCCAGCGTATCAGTATTTAATATATGTAATTACAAGGGCAGCGAGCATTGCTTGGAGTTTAGCTGCTTCATCATTCCTTGGGAAGAGTTTAGAAACACTGAATAGTCATGTAACATATCATTTCTAAGAAAGGAACTCCACATTTTTTCATGTTGGTGTGGCATTTGAAAAACTTCTAATAACATGTACCATCAAAATGTGATGCAATTTTCTGTTTTCCAAAATTACTTAATGCTGTTGCAGCTTTACTTAGAACAGCCACACCCAGGCAGAATCACAGCAATTTGCAGTTCAGAATGTAAGATTTACTATCGTTATATGGCACACAGTACTTTTATTTTTTTTATAAAATTTAAGCCTGACATGTTCTGTTTCATGGGCAACTGAAGAGTATAACAAGATTTAAAAACAGAAGCTGTGCTCATGCTTCCCACCACCTGAGCAGCTTTCCTGCAGTTTAACAACTCTAGATTTCCTTTTATTGATATCTTCAACTCCATTCTCCCAAGAGATCCTCCCAGAACATTACTGTCCTGAACATTTAAAAACCCAAGTTGCTGGACCAAGTTCCACTGGTTTCAGTTCTCTGTTTTATGCCCTGCTGAAAAATCCTGTGTTTTTAATTTACAAATTCCTGAAGGCCTCTCACTCCTCAGATATGAAAAACCATTATTCACAACATGCAGAGCACACAGCCCAGCAACCTGAGGCTCCAGATGATCTGTTTTAGTGACTGAAAGGCTGAAAACTCAGGGTTTTTAGCTGCCTAATGACTTTGCCTGCCTCTCCCCATCCTGAAGCCAGGAATTGCAAAGCATCCCTTGACTCAAATCCCAATTTTGGCCCAATTTACAGTTTCCAAGCTCACAGATTTGATACTGCACTGCCTGAGTATGAATGCTACAAGTACATCATAATTTGTACTCGAATTTTGAGATGAGTTCTGATGAGAAGCCATCAAAAACCAATTAGGAGTCTTCCATTAATTTTATTTCACCACCTGGAAACCAAGAACTGCTCTATAACCATCATGAGTGTTAAAAGGGATAATCATCACCAAAATTGTGTCTTTAAGGACAGATTTTTTAAAAAATAAAATAAAAACCAGCCAGCAGACCTTTGAGACCCCAGAATCTCTATTTGTGACCAAATCAGTAATTTAATCCTTAATACTGACATAAAAGGGATATGAAAGTACAAGTTACAAGAATATAAAATTCTCAGTATTTTATACTATTTCAAACTAATCATACATTATGAAACATACATTTTTTGTTTAATCTTAGGGGTTACCAACTCTCAAAACATCCAGAAAACACTCAAAAATTCATAGTGAAGACAAGCTTTAAGCCCTGGGCAAATCAGACCCCTCCTTTTCCACTGCAAATTTTCCTGCTAAGCCTTAAACACCCACATAAAAAGCCAACTGTTTACAGAAGTAAAGTAGTATCATCCTCTTTGCCAACTCTTAGGAAAAACGGGGGGAAAAAAGACTGGAGAAAAGATTAAGCTCAGGAAAAGGAACTCTGCCAGAGTGTAAAACATTCAGCAATGCAACACTTCAGCACTCACATTATCTAAATAAAACTGGGAGACTTGCACACTGCCTCTGAGGTCAACAGCTCTGAGGATGCCAAAAATAGAAGCTGTGACTAGAAATGACATGGAGCAAGAGATCATTTGAAAGGTCTGTCTAATCTTTGTCTCCCTACCAGTAATATTCTGATATTTCTCTCAAGAAAGGGGTAACTATAGAAGAAAATACCTCTGTAAACATGCACGTGTGCAGGATGGTATTGTTGTTTTTTTAGATGTACACACACGGCTATATGTTTATATCCATGTTGCAAATTTTGATTCTGGTTATTTTTCAGCTCATTTATACATGTATTATAAACAAATTTATTTTTAAGAGCCTGTAAAGATTCATCTTTAGAAAACAAAGTAACAGCCAATGGAATCTCAAAGAAACCAACAGCAAGTGCATCTCTGGAGTAAATAAAATCTGTTATTATGGTCTCGTTACAAATTCCCAATCTTTTAATTGCCCAAATTTACATCTGGATATTCAGGTTTACTTCAAAGTCATCTACCAGGTATCAGGAGGGTNCTTCCCAGGAAAACAGCAATTCACAGCTCACCTCAGCAACTTTGGGAGGGACCCCATCACCCAGAACTTCCCTGATGAAGCACTGCTGGGTCATATAATAGGAGAGGCCACAAGTTCTCTTGAAAGCATCTTTGAGCCTCTTCAGTTCTATGTCTGTAACTGAGAACAGAGGAAAGAAAAAAAAATTTGGTCAATAAAGATGTTACAGAAAGGTAATAGCTTAAGGAATCAAAATCCTCCACTCCTTCCGTTTACCTTTACGATAAAAAGACACGAAGAAATTAAACGCATGATTTCCCCTAAAGAGAGGGAAGATGTGACTG
>WAAG01068178.1:16436-41473 GCA_013390105.1 Tichodroma muraria | reverse complement strand
TTGTCCCATCTGTTGCTAAGAGAAAAAGATGGTATTTAAGAGACAAAAGAAATCGCCAAGGTGGGCGAAGGGTGCAGCTGGCTACTCTCTTACCTGGGGGGGTTTTTCTTTGGAAGGGCAAAGATACCTCGAGATTTTGGCAGGGGCTGAGGGGCTGGGCTTGGCCCCTCTCACTCTCCGCATTTGAGGGGAGACAGGCTGCATTTGCTGTGGGGAGAATTTGCCATCACTGCGGGGTTCTGTCTCCTGCTGTCTTCTACCACGAGTGAAGCTCTGCTCCTGGGAGCAGCCATTGCACTGGGACCTTACCAACACCCGACCTCACTAGAAAGGACCCTCACCATCCACCCGGGTGCCTCAGGGGAGAACCTGCGACCCTGAGCTGTTTTCCCCTCCAGGGGAGCCTGTCCTAGCCATGTTCAGGAGCCCGGCTGCCGCCGCCCAGCCCCGCTGTTCCTCTGCCACAGCTCCGGGTTTTTTGCTACACTGCCTGCCAGGACACCCTGCGGCTCCTGCTACAGCTGCAGAGTTTCTGATACATCTCATTTACTCCGGCGGGATCAGCTCATCCCCGCCGCGCCAGCCGCCGCTCCGAGGCCCCTGCTGCAGCCCCGCTCGCCGTCCGTCCCGCCCGCCATCACCGCGTGAGGGAGGAACGCGGCTGAGCCCCGCGCCACAGCGCCCCCTGCAGGCTCGGAGGAATCAGTGCGCCTGCCCCGCCCAGCCAGGAGCCAACAGCGCCCCTGGTGGCTGCGAGCGGAACTGCACCGAAGGGGGAGCGCCTGCAGCCCAGAGGCGGCTGAGGTTGGGTTTCTGCTTTTTTTGTTGTTTGCTTGCCTTGTTATCCACGCTAGTAAAGAGCTGTTATTCCTTTCCCCCTGATATTTGCCTGAAAGCCTCTTAATTTCAAAGTTATAATAATTCGGAGGGAAGGGGGTCATATTTTTTTTCCGTTCCAAGGGAGGTTCCCGCCCTCATTGGCACACACCCGTCTTCCAAACCAAGACGCTTTCCCAGGAGTGGTGTCCACCCGTCAGATGGACCCTGAGGTCAAGAAGCCAGCACAACACACGTGGAACAAGGCTGGCAGGAGCCGTGCTCGCTCCTCCAGCTTCTCCATGGTTCCTGCCCTTCCCAGTGCTGGTGGTGCTGGTGGGCTCTGGGCTGATGACTGGCAGCACCTTGAGCGTCTCTATTTGAGTGAACTTCTGCTCCCCACTCCTCTGCTAAAACCAAAACAAATTTCCATGCTGCTCTGGTGCTTCTAAACCGTGTGGGTCATGTCCATTCACCCGGATGAGCTGGGGACCAGTGAGAGAAGGGAACTGGGACCAGAAAGGAAAAAGTGGGAAAAGCTGACATGAAAGTGAAGAGTGAGGGAAAGCTGTGGGGGCTAAGGGCACGTCTGGGGATGCTTTTCTCCAGAGACAAGGGATGTTTTGGAGGATGCTGGGTGGATTGGGATGCATGGCTTGAATCCATGGCCTCTTGGGAACACCACCACAGTCAGAGCCAGCAGGTCCCCACCAGAGCTACCTGGGAGGAGGGAGAGTGGTGGGAATGAAAAGGACGTCTCTGCTGGGAGGAGCACCTGGAGCAGGAAGGAGGATGCAGCCTGGTTGTAGCTGCCTGGGAACCTCTTGGGCTCTGGAGCTTTTTCCTGACGAGGCCCCACAAATCCCACGGTGGGATCTTGGCTCCGATTGCACAGAGTAACGTATGGATCCAATAGAGCACAACCCCTGCTTGTCAGAGAAGCCGCCGAGCTCCAGCAGATGCAAAGTTTCGAGGAAATTGTGGTTTCTCCATGTGTCTCTAAATGCCGGATCAAAACAGGGTCCCTCTCCTCCACCTCCTGCTCTCGCTGGGAGGTAGCAGGACAGCAGGATGCTCCTCTCCCTGCTTTCCTCCCTTGGAAGGGGTGCAGGAGGGACTGTGATTCCCTGCACATGGCTTTCCTTGGGGAGCTGTGCTAGTGGAAGAATAAACCCTTGTGTATTTGGAGAACAAAACTGTTGGTGGCAGACGGCTCCAGCATCCTCACACAGGTAACCGCGCCCAGGCATCATTGCTGGGCCTGTTTTCATTAAAAACTGATTTGCTACAGCCCTTTGCTGACCTTCAGCCTGTCAGACTGCTGCTCTGCAGGGGAAATCAGCCCCTCTCCCCACCTCCCTCCCTCCCTGCCTGCTCTTGTTTCCTGCCCCCATGCCCAAGATAACTCCCTCTCTTTCTCTGTCATCATGTCTTTATCTTAACCCTACAGATTTTTCCCTTCCCCAGTGAGCTGGATGATTTCTTAATGCTTATTGACAGGGGTTTGTGAGCACGATATAGGACCTGGGAGTAGGACACAGAGGAACTGGAGGAGGACCGTGCTCCTGGTGGCAGGAAGGGCCATGCACAGACAACACCCTCGGCTCGCCTGACAGACCCACGCTGTGCCCGCACCCAGCTGATGCTGCTGCATAACCAGGATCCCAAGAGATTCTTCTTCCCCAGAGTCCTGAGACATCTCCCATTCCCACAGCCTGATGCTGCTGCATAACCAGGATCCCAAGAGATTCTTCTTCCCCAGAGTCCTGAGACATCTCCCATTCCCACAGCCTGATGCTGCTGCATAACCACGATCCTAAGGGATTCTCCTTCCCCAGCGTCCTGAGACATTTCCTATCCCCAGTTTGTGCAGCACTGCTGCCGCATAACCAGGGCCCCACGAGATTCCCCTTTTCCTGGGGCTCTTGAGGCATCTTCCCACTACTCACAGAGCATCCCTCCTCCCTGTGTGCTTTGGAACTTTCAAGGCCGTGGCGTGGGCATGCATTGCCGGGCAGGCTCTGGCTCAGCAGCTCTGGTGCCAAGCCTGGGGACCCGCAGGCAGGGCAGCTTTGGCCGGGCCCTCTGCCAGTGCTGGGACTGCAACGACAGCTTTGGATTTAGCAATCTGCAGACTTTGCCTTCCGGATGCCAGCCTCCCTCCTATGGATTTGCTTATGAGAGGGAAAATTATGGAGCTTTGGAGTGAGGGAGGGAGGAGGGAGTTACCTGTTGGGATGGGCACCTTCTGCCTGGGGTGGAAATGGGGGTGGGAGGCAGCGACTCCAGGGTACGTTGCAATCCCCTGGGGATGGAGATTGGATCTCTACCCTGGAGATTTGATTTATTTCCTGGAGATTTGATTTATTTCCTGCATGGAAGGCATTGCCTAGCTCTGCTGAGTGTCTGCAGGCTCAGCTGGCAGCAGCATCCATAGAGAAAAGCCTTAGGTGAGAGAAAACAGACCTGGGACCAGAAAGGCTCCTTGCCAGCCAGGGGGATGGAACAGCCACACACGGGTTTGCCGAGGCTGAGCACGGGCACACTCAGCACACATGTGGCAACAAGGGACAGCGGTGTCCCGGCCAGCCCCGGGTGGAGCCCCCGGGGTGGGAGCCGGACTGTCCCCGCTCTCCCTGTCCCTGGACCAGCAGAGGGCAACAGTGACCTTTGCAACCGCCTTGTCCCCAAAATATCACCCTCCCTGCACCCGGGAGGCTCGGCTGGTGCATCCCGGCTGCGGGGGACACGGGGGTCCCGCGTGATCCCATGCTCCTTTCCTGGGAACACGGCCTGTTCTCAGCATCTGCTGTGCGAAGTGGTGGCACCTGGAGTGGTGACCCCATCGATGGAGTGACAGTTCCCGCCTTGGAAGCTATCCATGGGAAGGAACAGTCACTCCAAAGCGGGAATGATCGTCTCAGTGATGGCGCCGAGGTGGGGCCCCACCAATGAGCTTCGAGGTGGGAATCGTCATCCCATTAATGAGCTCCAATGTGGGCTATAAACCAGGGAGAGCTGCTCTGGGCCCAAATTTTGGGCCTGAACAAGGCCTGGAACTGCCTCCAAGAGTGACGGGGTTACCAGCAGCAGAGCTGCTGTGTTTCCTAGCCTGTCAATCCCCCCCGTGGACACAACAACCACGCTGACACTGATGAAAAAGTGGCTGGATGCTGCCTTGAAGCCCAAGTAACAACTCGGATGCTTCGGGAGGAAAAATGCGCTGGGATGGCCTGTGGGATGTGGATCTGGAGGAACAGCTCTTGCAGGGGTGCTGGAGAAGGGCTGGAATGTGGGGGAGAAGGGCACAGCCAGAGCCCGGCTCAGCTGTAGTTTGGAGGCTGCAGCAGGATGAGCGCTGAGGGACCTGAAACCCAGACAAAATGTGAACCATCACCCCCAATCCTCAGCGACCAGCCCCTCTGCAGTTAGCCTCCTGAACCAGCCAGCGGGCTGAAGCCGCAATTCTCCTTCTGGAATAGCTCTGCTCCCTCGACCTGCGCGAAGGTCACACCCAGAGCGGTCGTTAGCGCCGCATCGACCTCCCATTAACGCCCCGAGCTGCCGGGAGGGGCGGTCGGGCAGCCTCAGCCCCGCCAGCCCGGCCAGCCGGAGGGGTGGGCGGGGGGCCCTTCGATCCTCCCGCAGACGTGGGAGCCGATCCATTTGCTGAAATGAATGGGAAATGCTTGAAAGGCTAAACCTCAAATGAGGTATTGACTATCTGCCGAGCCGGGCAGCGCTATCTGCCGCAAGCTGAGCCCTGCTCCCATCGCTCTGTGGGCGCCTGGAGCCGCTGGACCCCCCGGCTGTGCCAAAGGGCTGCTGGCATCCCAGCTCGGGCATGCTGGAGCAGGGATCACCTTGGGATCAGGTTTTCCAGGGCCCACTCGCCAGGGAGCCGGAGCCTTCGCTGGGGCTGAGCTCCAGGGCGAGACAGTAAGGGCTGAAATCCTGCCGTCACGCTTGGGTTAATATTAAACCATTAAACGTGCTCAGCTCTTAATAGAGGGGCTGGTTGGAGCCTTAACCCTGTGTTTGCTGGTAGCTGTTGAATGTCTTCCTCTCCTCTGCCAGCGATGGCAGTCCTGGCCCTGCTTTGCACGTTCTCCCCGCCGAGGTGTTTGCTCTGCANTTATTCTATATTTTATTTAATTTTATTTTCATTTTCATTCCCCCCTCCCTTCAGATATTATCCTGCCTCCTTTCCCGGTCCCAAATCCAAGGCCACCCCGCCAAATATGTTTTTAAAAGTCTATTCATTCGAAATCCCGTGGTACTCTGCAGAAATGGTGTTTGAACAAACTCGAAATCATACTTTAAAGAAAACACAGCTGTTTAATTACAGCCTGCATGCAAAGCAGCCTCCATCATGTGAGTGGAGGGGCTGGGTGCTGACTGTGTGTTTGGCCTCTGATCCCCTTTAATCTCTGCAGTCAAAGGATTTTGGTTTGATTTCCTTTTATTTCCCCACCCGCCTTGGAATCTGCAACCAATTTGTTGTTGTTGTTTGGGAAATAAACCCCAGGGAAAAGGTCTGGATCCGGCACAGCCGGGCTCGCACCGGCTCTTGCCGTGCCGCCTCCTGGTTACCCCAGCGCCAAGAAAAAAATCTGTTTTCCCTTTGCCCATCCTGCTCTGCTTTTTTTGGCCCGTCTCTCTCCCGCCCCGAAGGAGCCGATGACTTTCGCATCTGCTGCTGCATCTGTTTTCCCCATCGGGTCCGAGTGTGCCGATAACTTCAGCTGGGAATGGGAACCCACTGCTGAGCCAGGGCCGGGGGGAATCCTTCCTCCAAGAGTCCCTCGCTCCGGGAGGAATTGAGTGTGAAAAATAGCGGGATATGTGAGTGGCTGGGTGTTCCGCTGGGGCTTGGAGCCCTTCAGAGGTGAAAAATCCAACCTCGAATTTTAGGCAGTGAGAAGAAGATAGGGATGCCAGTTGCACAGCCTCCTTCCACATCAGATTTTTGGGATGGGGAGCCCGTTTTCTTTGGGATGGTGAGCCCGTTTTTTTGGGATTATGAGGGTAGCAGGCTGCTTGGCTGGTGAGGACACAACAGACGTTGCTGCAGGCTGCAGCCCCAGGTTCATCCTGGTACGAATCCAGCGCTTCCAGGCTCTGCCTGAGGGGGATCCAACAGCAGCGAGCAACAAGGCAAATAACCCCTGGCCCTGGAATAAAGCACAGAGCTCCAGGCAAGCCCTGGTTTTCGTCGCTGAGGGGTGGCCGGGGGCTGTCCCCGAGCTGCAGTGGCAGGGGTTGGTGTCCCAGGGGATTGCTGGCTGCGGACCAGGACCACCAGGGCAGCAGGATGAGCTCCCTCGGCTCCGGCAGTCAGTTGTTCATCCAAACAAGATGTGGGCAAGGTGGGAGGGTGAGTGTCCATCCTCATGGTGTCTGGGGTCACCAGCTGTTGGGGACAGTGAGTTATGTCTCCTTGGGCTGCTTTGTTTCCCTGAGGTGACCCTGGGATAACTTCGGCCAGGCTTCACACAATCCAAACCCTTTCCCTGTGCCTCTCCTTGCCCTGCTGAGCTTTATCCCGTGCTTCCAGCCCGGTCAGCCCCTGCTCTCCAAGGGCTTCAGGCTGTGCTCAGCTCCAGTCTCCAGCTTTGATTCCCCCTTGGAGGCTGCACCAGCCTTTCATTCCTCTCTCCTCCGCCCGTGCCCGGTGCCTGTGCCATGAGCCTTTCCAGGCGAACATTAAAGCCTTTGTCTGGTTGGGAGTGCGGAGCAGACCATTTAGGAGGAATTAGTGGTTACATTGAAAGGGGAAAATAAGGGCTCCTGGGTTAAATGCACTTTAAATGTCTTAATAATTGCAATTGGCCAACTCGTTCCTCCCCGGAGCCAAAAGCCTGTAATATGGGAAGCTTTACTCTAATCAAGAGCAGCACTGATACCTTATGTAGGAAGCCACATAGGACGGAGGGAATTATTTCTCAGCGCTGCCTGTCTGTCATCCCCCAGCTCCCGGCCGGCCCCTCCGAACCCGCCGGTCACCGGCACAGCCGGGATGGCTTTGGGATGGCTGCGAGCCACCCCCGTCCCAGGTGCTGTGTCCGCGGCATTGCAGCCGCTCTCTCTGCTCCGAGCGAGGGTGGCCTTGCTTGTCCCAGTGCCACCCCCCGGGTTGTCCCCCCGGCCGGGAAGCCCCGCGGAGCCCCGGCAGCCGCCGCGCTGCTGGCGGGCAGCCCGTCAGTGCCATCCAGGTGGCTGGCTGAGGCCCCGTGCAGACACAGCCCGGCTCCCTGGCTCCAGCCGCCGCACAACCACGTCATCCATCAGCGATGACAAGCTCCTTTTGCAAGGAGCCTTTGTTGGCACCCGGTGCCGAGCCAAGCAAGGGGGAAAAACCGGGCTCGCTGGCTTGCGGCAGACCTCCAAGGCGAGAGCATCGGCCCCGGCAAGGAGCAGCCTCCTTCCCTGCCAGCAGCCGGGGGAGGGAGGTTAAAAGGTGCAGCTTGGAGGAGGTTAAAAGCAAAGTAGCTTTTAATTTATAACGTGGCCGAAAGAGAAATGGTAGCCAAAAAAGATAAAGATGCTGGAATAGCTGGAATTCTCCAGCCGCCGCGACTCCGAAGGGTAAAGCCACTGGAATGTGTGTGTGTGTGGTGGGTGGGGGTTCTGCTCTGTCCCCCCCGGGGTGTCCCCCACATCTCCCCTGTGAGAGCAGGGGAGCAGCGGAGGCAGGAGGGGTGGAGGTGGTGATGCCCGAGGGTGCCCTGGCGCCCACGCAGCTCTGTCAGGATTGGGACTGTGGGGTGCAAGTCTGCCTCTGCTCCCAACCCCCCTGGCTGCTTTTGGAGCCGAATTGGACCTGCTGCCACCCTGCCTGGGTGAGGGCAGGCTCGGAGGTGCTCCCAGGGCAGGGCTGGGGGCCAAAGCGTCTCTGTGTTTGGGCTCAGGGCTTGGCTCGGGCTTTCTGAGCAGCGCAGCTAAAACTGAATGGCTGCCCCAGGAGGAGGCTGCTCCCGCCCTGGAAAGCAGAGCGAGCAGAGGCTGCGCCCCAGCTGGCACCCCTGGGTGCACCCCCACTGGCAACGTGGGTGGCAGAGAAGGCAGAGGGGAGGTCTGCTCTTCCAGACGGGCCATAAGGCTGGGTCTGCCCTTTTGCAAGGTCTTTTGCAGCTCGGGTTTCTCAGATCTGAGTAACCTTCAAGCAAGGCTGGCCTTTAGCACCTGGCTGCATCGCTCAGGGCTCGGGCCACCCGCCCATGACAGGGACGAGCCCGCTCCCCATCTGCTCCCTTCCCTCTCCCCGTCCACTCACAATAGCCCATTCACAAATACATCCCGGCTCTTGGAAGAGAAGAGGAGGAGGGAAAGAACCATCAAACCCTGTCTTGATGGGGAAACACCCCACAAACGAGTGGGAGTGCTCCATCCCCTCACTGCCACGCTTGCAGGGATGGGGCAAAACTCATCCCAGCTCCAGGGGTGAAATGCCTCTGTCGGGAAGGCTTCAGATGGAGCTGGTGATGCCTGTGCCGCCTTCCCGTGCTGTGAAACGTGTGTGCCGTTCATGTGCTCCGTGTTGGGAAAGCCGGCTGGAGCTTTTGCCTTGGGCACCAGGGGAGGTCAGATGCCCCCAGCACACCGGTGTGCCAGAGCAGCGCTGCCCTGGGGATGCTCGGTGGGAGCCGTGCGTGTCCTGGCTCCCCGCTGCAGAATCCACGGGCCTGGCAGCACCTCCAGCCGTGGGTCAGGGGTGGAAAGGGGCCGCCGGAGCTCTGTGAAGTGCAGTGCCTGGCTGTGGACCGGCCTCGCAGCCCTGGCAGAACAAGGTGTCCCTGTGTGGCTCTGGCAGCGCGCGCCGGGCGCGGCTCGGCCGCAGACACTGCTCGTGTGTCTGTGAGCGGCTCCGGCCGCGCTCCTGGCGGGAGCTGCGATGGATGTCCACACCCAGGCCCGTGGGCTGGAGCTGGGGCAGGTCTGGCTGAGCCTCCTGCCCCGGCCTCGCCAGCTCTGCCTGCACGGATGGATGCCCTGACCCAGTTATTGGCTCTTTGCTATTGCGAACTCCAGCCAGGCATGAAAACCAGGGCTGGGGCTGCCTGGATGGAGGTAGGGGAACTTTTGGGGTTTGTTTTCCGTACAGGGCTGGAGGCAGAGCCTTCCCAGCCCTTCTCCAAGCAGTACAAAACCACCCAGGGTATTCCAGGTGGTGTCAACAGAGCCAGGCTGAGTTGCTGACACTTATTTCAACTCCCTGGTTTCTCCTTTCCATGGTTCATTTTCCTTCCCTTCATCTGGGAGATGGGACAAGAGGCTTCCTTGATTTTTTCCGTGGCGTTTGCAACAGCAACTCTTGCACCTGTGATCGTTTAATGGGAACAGTGTTAAAGCAATGGAGTTTATTTGTTGCTGCACCCCCAGGCTGCCAGGCATCTCTTCCCAATGGGATTGGAAGCAAAAATCTGGGATAGGCAGCTAAATTATCCATGTTTTGTTTGTGTGGCAAGGAGCAGCAGCTCTTGGGATGGCACAACCCTGCTGATGGAAAAGCCTGGGATGCTTCCCCTCTAGGGTGAAAAAATCCCATTTTCCAGTGTCTACAGAGAAATCTGAGGAGACGTGTGTATTTCCCCCCCTCTTCTCTTCCACACTTGCACGGACACAGCTTCCAGTGTCCTCATGGCCAGAGAGGAGCCTCATCCCATCTCCCATCCAGATCCCAGCTGAGGTCTGCCTGGCTGCTTTTATCCCAGGCTTTAATACAAATAATATCATTACCAGGAGATAATGGAGCAAGAGTGCCCCAACTTCTCTGCTCCTTGCTGCACTTTCCTTATTTACTTTGAGTTATTTAGAGGGAAAAAGAAGTAAAACCAGGACTGAGCCCTCCCCCATCCCTACTGCTGCATAATTAGTGCTACAGCAAACCTTTAATGCCATCCCTGGAACAGGAACTGCTCCAGCCGCTGGCCTGGGAAACAAAAGGGATTTCTTTTTCCCCCCATGGCTTTATTGTTATGGGAATACCCAATGCCCCGGCTCAAAGCCATCTCAGATGTTGTCAGCCTGAAAATCCCACCTCCTGAAATCCCATTCCTCTTGCTCCCACTCTTCCTTAGTGCCCCTTCCTCTCACCACCATGGAGGGTTAGCCCTGGTGAGTGGGATGAGGATGGAGCTCCTTCCTCCTGCATCACCCTGAATCGGAGCAGACACCAGAGGGAATCTCCGTGGATAAGCCAGGGAAGTGGTGGTGATGGGGAGGGTTGTTTTCTCTGCTAGAAGCTGCTTTGCTGCTGAAAAAGCTGCCTTATTTTACCCGAGGTAAGTTCCACCCGAGAGCTTCCCCGCAGCAAAAGCTCCAGCTGCTCCAAAGCCAGCAGGTCCACCCAGGAGGGTGCCCGTGGCCCAGCACGGGGAGTTATTTCATCATAAAATTAAAGCAGCTCTTCTCTCTGCTCTGCTTTCACCCTGAGACTCAGCAGACACCGCTGAGCTTTTCCCAGCTTGTTAAGCTCAAGCCTAAGCTTTGAAATGGCAGCGCTGTCCCTGTGCTGGGACACCGGGTAAAAATAACACTGGGGGGATGAAAGAAGATTTGCCATTTTTAGTTGAACTGCTGGAAGTTCTGCTTTTTGGCAAGTCATCAGGGCACTGCAAGGGGGGCTGCTGCTGTGGTTCCCACCCCGTGTGGGCTCTTGGCTTCGGTGTGGTGGAGACCTCACGAGTGTGGAGCTGCTTTAGCTAAAGAGAGCGGCTTTGCCAAATGGGAAATGTGTTGTTTTGCAGCCTATGTTAAATAATTTTTAACCTAGAAGACATTAACAAATAAAAACCCTGTGGTATAGAGTGAAGCGATGCTCCTTGTGCCGCTTTTCCATCACAGTGTGCCCAAAGGCTGCAAAAATCAGCTTGGAGGCTCCTCTCTCCTTATCAAATTGAGCAAAACCTCTGTTTTTCCAGTGGCTGGGTGTCAGGATGGCAGCAGGGAAAATCTGCCTTAAGATCCGACTGGATTAGGATTCTACAGCCTGAGATTTCCTCTTGTGCCCATGGTTTTTATCACCATCAATGTCCCCACAGATGGTCTTGCTGTCCATATAACGGCCTAGGAGATATTAATTTGTTGGGAAAGGAATTAATCCATGGCTTTAATCCTGCCGAGCTTCCAGCTTTGCTGCTGCGGTGCCGTGAGGAATTCCTCAGGTTAGCACTGAGCTCTGTTCTGGGGCAAAAAGGGAAGTAATTTTCTTTCCATGGGCTGCTTCTCCCTGCTTAATGCTTCCTCTGCAGCTCTCCCAGTCCCTCTCTATCCCATTGCCCAAGGCTTTATCCTTCTGCTCCTGCATTTCTGCACTTGGCTTCCCTGCAGGGAAGCAGCATTGGGCAGCTCCAGCCCCTCCTCCTGCCTCCTCCTCCTCTTCCTCCTCCATCGCCTTCGCTTCCTCTCTGGTGGTGCTTCTCCAGGCTGGGGTGCTGCAAGAAGAGTGGTTTGCATTGATCTGTCTGCTGCCACGTTTGGATATCCTTCCGGAGGGATTTGGGCTCACTTTGAGCCTGGCAGCATTCAGGAATCACTCTCTCCGTCTTTCATGTTGCCCGAGCTCAGCTCCTGCTGGCTGCCCCAGGCCCTTCCCCAAAACCCCTGAACGTGTTCAGCACCAGCCCCACAACCCGCTCTGGTATTCTCCAGCTGGATCAAGCCTTTATTCCCTCCCTCTGGAGCTGTTTCCAGCCTTCCCAACCTCGCTGACCTCTGCGGAGGCTGCGGCAGCCTCTGGCAGCGCTCTGTACCCTCCACCTCCCAGCCCGTGTCCCCTGCCACGCACCAGCCATGGCATCTCCCTCTGAGCACGAGCCCTGCTCAGCCCCTGGCAAATTCCCGTGCCAGGAGCCGTTAGTGGGAATGTCTTGGCTTGGCCAAGCTCCCTAATTCGAAGGTTTGCCTCCAACACGCCCGTGCTGGCGCCCGGCGCTGCGTCTGTGCTGCCGCGTGGGTGGTGGGGAGCAGGTTCAGATGGTTTCCCTTTATGGAGTTGGGGGGAAAAGGTTTTCCTGGGGATTTTTCAGCCATAAAGCTGATGTTTCTTTTCCATGGATGGAGCCTGGGACATTCTGCTCTGGTGCAGAAGCAGGGAGTGGTCAGGGAGATTGGGGCAGAGAATTCCCTTTTTGCCAGGTCCCAGCTGGTGGCAGCGGCCTGAGGTCCCTGGATTGGGGAGGTCACATTTATCCAGGAAATTTTAAATTTGGAGAGTTTTCCTATGCATCCCAGCCTCTCTCCATTGTGTTGCTGCCTTCCCCTCCCTCTCTGGGAATCCTGGCCCCAGGGGAATGCTGGGGTTCCTCTACCTGAACCCCTTTGTCCTGGTTGGGGTGAGGGTGCCTGGGTTGATATTTATAGGAACTATCTCAGTACTGGTTCAGAAAACCCCATGGAATTCCGGGCTGGATCTGTGTTGTCCAGGACTTTCCCTCCCGCATTTGTCAGTGTCAGCAGGAGTAATTTCATAAATATGCTGGGAGCAGGGGTGGGGACTTCACCCAGACTTTACGTCAATGTAAACAGCCCTAATTGGTGCTGGAGCCTCATAATTCCAGGATTTCCCCCCCTCCTTGCCCGCGTGCATCGAGGAAACTTGCGGTGCCAAGGCGAAACGTGTTTTCATTCATAAATCCTGGGAGGGGGGAGCAGGGCCTCGCTGGCATTTCATGCCTGGGGGTGCTTTTTTTACATCCCCCTCTTCACCCTCCTCAATCTGACTTATCACTGGCTTAAAGCAGTGGCAGACACATTGAGTGTTTAATGGGGGAGTGCTGGGAAGAGAATAAAGCCATTTACTGCTCAAATGCTGTGCTGGAGGCTGCTGAGGGCCTCTGGGAGCCTTCATCCCTCTCACAGTCACTCGCTCGATGGCCTCTGTGCGACTGGAACCATGTGAGAGCTTTGTTAGGGGGGGCAAACCCACCTGCCTGCACCCCACCTGGGGGCTTCAGGGCTGGGACACCCCCCCGGGGACTGTGGGATGGGGGTTGTGCAGGTCAGTCCCTTGGAGCAGGCAGTGATCCCTCTTTTCTTGCTGGCCTGCATCACTCAGAGGCTGTTTGTGTTTAAAAATCCATCCTGTGCTGGGAAGCAGCTGGGAAGGGAGGGAGATGGGTGAGGGTGTTTAGCAGGGAGGCACAGAGCCCTCCAACTCCTCCTGGGCAGCCCCCAGCCCAACAGCCCCAGGAGGCAGCTGCCAATCACTCACTTGCGCTGCAGCTCTTTTCTTCCTATAAAATTAGGCTCCTGAAAGAAGATAAAAAAAACCCTTTGTAGCCCCTGGGGCAGGGTCCTGCTTGGCTGCAATCATCCCTGACCCGCAGCAAGGGTTGGCAGCCGTGGGATGTGGCTCTTCTGGCTGCCCTGCTCAGTGGGGATGGGTGTTAGTGTAGATTTGGGATCCCAGGAAGGGCAGCATCACCCCTTCTTCTCCTTTCAAACAGTGACTCAGTGGGTGCAGCACGCCGTGTGGGAGGATTGTGGTCCCTTTCCTAGGCTGGGAAAAGGGAAATGACTTCTGGTGTCCAGACTTAAATCCTTCCCACCCACTCTTCCCCAAATCCAGGGGAAATCAGCCGTTGTTTGCTTCCCACATCTCAGTCTGTGGGGACCATGACGGACGGCAAAGCCAAGCCACCAAGGTGGGGGAGCCCAGCTGGTCCCTGGGGGCTGCCCAGGGGTCAGACCCCTCTGCTGGCAGCACCTGCCTGGGGACAGCACCAGGAGGGTGTGGGTGGACGTGCCTCGGTGGAGCCAGGGGCTGCTGGTAACGCTCCCACCGCACGCTGGGCTTGTCAGGGTAAATCCAGAATTACGCAGAGCTGGGCTTCATCCTCCCCAAGCAGCTCTGCTGTGAAAGGCAAGCCCGTTGATTTAATCCACCTTTTAGCACCTCGGGGCTCCAGTGCTGAAGGGAGAAGGCCGGGAAGGGCAGCGGGCGGGATCTGGGTGTGCTCGAGCGGGACCGGCTGCTCTGTGGCCCGATGGACGTGCTGGCCCTGGTGTCACCCTGCCCTCGGGCACACACGCGCTCATTTAGGCCCTCAGCCCCTTCGCTGACTTTGAGGGATTGCAGATGTTTTCTTTGCAGCCGGGTCAGCGCAGGAGGAACGGCTCCGTGTCCATCGGAAGCGCTGTAAATCACTGCCATGGGCTCCTCAGAAGGGCTTCCAGCCAGGGCCATAAACATCTTGCCTCGGGCCAACGTGACATCCGCGGAGCTCCCCGGCCATCCCCCCCCCTCGGGCTCGGCGGCTCTATCCCATCCAGCTAGCACTCAACAGCTGATAACTTTTCCCCCCTGCCTTTTCTTCCAAGAGTCGGGCTGTTCTTCAAACTCAAAAGCTCGGAAGGGCCTCCAGCCAAGAGTTTAAAGCCCGAGAAGAAGGTTTTGTGAGCTGGGTGGTTTAGCAGTTACAAAACACGTGCTCCGGGACCCCCAGCATGGGCCAGGTCCCCCCAAGCAGAAGCTCAGTCCCTCCCCGGCGTGCAAAGTCTCTGGTGACTCTGGAAAAGGAAATTTATTTCTACTGGCCACAGCAACTCCCACTTCTTTGGGGAAGCAGTGAAAATAAAACAAGAAACCTTTGAGCACAATTAAATTTTTTAAACCGTAGTCATCCCTTCTGTTCTCCAGTGATTTCCCACCGGCAGGGTTAGGAAATCATGTTTTACATCATTTTGGCTGCTGACCCTTGTGAGAGCTGCTGCATTTTGGAGAGGAGCTGGAAGGGATCTTCTGAGCTCACCTCAGCCCAGGCAGAAGGAGCTGTTTCATAAAGTGGTATAGTAAGCAGTTTGATCTAAAGAAAACAGCATGGAAAAAAATTCCTGAGTGATGGATACTCCAGTTGCATTGTGGAATATCAAGTCTTCTGTGAAGGATAAGATTCCCTGTGAGCACTGCTGCTCTTTGTTTCTAGGTCCTCTGGGACCTGCAGGGAAGGGTTGGCCTCCCAAAACATTTATGGTGGATGTGGTCTGATGTGGAAAAGTACAAACAAGGGATTTTGATTTAAAGTTGTCAATATTTAATCACTGCACAGTCAATGTTTCATCCCCAGGTCGCAGCATCCTCTGCAGGACGGCCCGGGTCATGGGGGACGTGGTGGGGTTGTGGGACCATCATGAGAGTGGGAGAGTTTTCCAGTCCCTTCTTCTGGTACTGTCAGCAGGGTCTGGCTGGGATTTTATCCTGGCTCCCAGTGGGTCTTTCCATATGGGTGGCTGCTTGGCATAAGCCTCTGGCACAGCAGAGCTGCCTGCCCTGGGAATGCTCCTGAGAGCCACAACTTGGCCTGTGGAGAGGTATCTGCTGCCTTTTACAGGCAGGATCCTGGCTTTGATGCTCTGTCCCTGTCCCCTCCAGCTTTTCCGTTGGTCCTGGGGGATTTGGGGACGGCTCCATGCCGGGGTGCTGCATCCCGGCTGTTCCATCCCACCCCAGACCACCGCGGTGCAGGTGAGCTGCTGGCGGCAGAACAAGCCGGGAGCTGCTCCCCCACCTCCTGCTCTCCCTCCCTCCCTCCCTGCGGAGCGTTTGGACAAATAAAGTTCGGAAAAAATCCGAGCTGGAGCTGCTGACTCCTTGTGCAAGCGGTTTAAAATAGGCCACGCTGTTCCAGGCTGGCGGCAGCCAGCTGGCCCCGCGGCCTCCCCGCTGGAAAACAACCGGGAACAAAAACACGGGAGCCCCGCGCCGAGCCTGTCACCGCGGCGCGGGGACGTGACCTGCTGCCACCCGGCCTGCCTGGCCCCAGCTCGGGGCTGAGGGACCCTGCGGGCACGGCGGGGCTGGCAGGAGCAGGGGTGCGGCTTGGGGACGTTGATGAGACTTTTCCCTTTGCCGCGCAGGTGGGATGCGGTGGGCGGGCTGGGATGTGCAAAGGAGCATCTCCAGCGGCAGCATCTGCTCCGGCTGTGCCCGTGTCTCTGCCCCAGCGGGGTCCTGGGCAATCCCCCCGCTGCTCCCATTGTGTTTCTGGGTTTTGAAGACAAAGCAGCGGGGCTGGCCCGGAGCCCGGCGGGAAGTGGCCCCAGGTGGGCTGGACAAGGTGCCGGGGGGCAAGCCCACGTCCCCCCGGGGCTGGCCGGTGCCTGAGCCCGCGGTGCCTTTTCCGTGCTCGGCGGTCCTTCGGGGACAGGAAGGGCTGCATTGTAAGATGGCCTTCCAGGATTTCCTCCAGCAGCCCTTGGGGCAGGATGCGGCTGTGCACCAGCTTCCAGGGGAACCTGCAGGGATGCTGGGGTGTCCTGGAGGCTCTGCACAGCTCCTTTTCAAGCCAGCTCCAGGGCCAGCCCAGGTGTTGTGGTCCTGGTAATCCCAGGATTGGATAACAGCTCGGGGGAGGGCTGAGAACCCAACCAGGACATGAGAGCCCCATTAGCCCTGAACTGATCCAGCTCACCCAAGAGGCCCATGCACCAACCTGGCCCCAAAGAAGTGTGTGAAGAAAGCAACGGGATCCCAGTGTGGGTGGGTTAGCTCAAAGATGATCCTTGGCAGTCTCATGGAATGATGTGGCAGTGAGAACTCAGCTGAACGCAGAGCAGGAGGAGCACAGTCCCCTGAGGGAGATCCTGAACTGCAGGTGTGGTGATGCAGCTTGTGAGGATGTGAGCAATGCCCCTGGGCTCCCAGGGGTCCAGGGATATCACCCCATCCCAAACTTGCCTGCACACACAGTGAGACGGTCCCTGCCTTGTTCTCTTGTCCCTGAACACCTGCTTTGCTTCCCTTTGTCACAGTGCTTGGATCATTTTGGATTTTCCTTCCAATGTGATCTGGGAAAGCAGGAGAGCAGAGGACCCATCCACAGGGCCGGAGCAGCTGTTGTGTGCTCCAGCAGCACATCAACCTTGATTTGGGGCATCAACCAAAACCTCTCCAAGGAGCGCAGCAGCCTCCCTGTCACCGCTGTGAGGGACATCAGCGCTGCCACCCGTCCTGTGTGCCCTGATGCTGGCGATCCCTTGTTGCAAGGTTTAATGGTTGTGTGCAGCTTGCCTCGAAGAGCTCTGCACCTCGGCTGGGGGAGGAGGAGGAGGATTTGGCAGCTGGGAGCAGGGGGATTAGTAGAGATTTGTTGGATCTCAAGGAGAGAGGTGCCAAGTTTTATTTGTCAGAGCAGGAGTCCTGCGGGCAGGGGACCCCTGAGGATGCTGCATGTCCCTATCAGCTGGATGCAGCACCCAGGGCTGGCTGAGGGGGATGGGGGCTTTCTGTGTGGGGAACCCCATGGGCCAGTGCTGGGGGGAGACAGATTTTGGGAGACAGGGAGTGCCAGGGAGACAGATTTTGTTTTGGAATAACCACAGATGGATGGCATGGGGGTGTCCCGGAGGATGGAGCTCTGTGGGGCAGCCTGAGGTGGAGCAAACGTGATGACACTCCTTGAGATGTGCAGGTTAAAACCAGCTTGGGTTTAAGTTGAGCCCGTGCTGTGCTGGTCCCAAAATGCCCTCGGGATGCAGATCCCTACTGTTGGGAATCAGGGAAAGGGGTGAGCTCCTACCCGGGGCACGAGGAGCCTGCAACATCTTGTGTAACAAGGAGCGAGCATCAAAGGGAAATGCCTGAGCGAAGCAATAACCCACGCTAACAACAGAAAAAAAAACCCTCTCCCCTTTCATTTCCCTCCCTCCCCTCTTGACCTTGAAGAATGCTGGAAGGTGTCATGTCATCAGCATTTCCCAGCCGCTGGGAGCTTGGGGGGGGAATTTTTTTCTTCCTTCGGGGCACCCTGCCAAGAATAACAGCCGACTCCAGCAGGTCGGCACAGGAAGGGAACGGCTGGAACCTGATTTGCAGTCAGACGCTCGGAGAGCCAGAATGCGTTTTATTGAAGAGGTCTCCAAGGAGGCATAAACCTTCCACCCCCCCCACCCCGAAAAAAAAGGAAAAGAAGAAAAAAAAAGCCTTTCCGATGAAGCTGTATTTTTACATGCATTTTAGAAAGTCTTTAAGATAAATTTGCTTTTGGGTCATGCTGCTGGTGTTGATTTAGAGCAGGAATGGGGAGGAATGGGGTGCACGCTGATGTGAGGTTGGGGTTGCATGGAATCCCTTAGATGAAGGGACATTTATTTTCCTGGTGGGATCAGGCTTCATCTCAGTTGCCTCCAGCGGGGCCAGCGCATCCCTTGGGATGGATGTGTTTAGCAGAGGTCAGAGAGAGACACAGGCACAATCCCTCCCAGGAAGGGGATGGTGATTGCCCGGGAGACAACCTGGGCACAGGTCAAGAGGTCCAGTGTCCCCGTCATGACCAGGGCTCCTGTGTCCCACACTGTGGGAGGTGTGGGGGGACTGCTGCGCACTGAGAGAGCCTGGAAGAGGAAAATCCCTGCTGGAAACACAGACTTGGTCGGGAAAGGGATTAGTAGGACACAGGGATGCACCTCAACTGGACAGACCGGACAGGAGCTGGCACAGGAGGCGATGCTTACCCCACGTGGAATCCCTGGGGTGAGGGAGGGCTCTGGGGCTGGTGGTGCCTCTCAACAGGCACGTGGGGAGCAGGGCTTGGAACAGGGAAGCCATGAGCTGGTGATTATGGGAATTCGGAAGGTCTGGGCTCACATTCCTGCAGATTCCTTGCCTCAGTTTCCCCAGGTGTGGCAGCTGCAGTCAGTGTCCGAAGGGATGTGTCCATCACGGCTGACGGGCTCCAGTGCCACGTGGGGGGGGGTGAGCCCGCAGTGACAGAGGTGAGTGTCTGTTTCACCTGGACGGTGGCACCTTTCCCAGGCATCCGTGCTTGCCGTGGTGGGGCTGAACCCTTCCCGGGCTGCTCTGGCTGCTGCACGGCCAAGGATTTCTGTCCCGTTATTGCCAACAAAAATCTTTCCAGCACAGGAGTTTCTCTTCTCACCCTTTGGCTACATGAGGACACTGATTCCTGATCTGTTCCATTGATTGCCGATCCATTCCAACCTGCCTGTACCAACTTGCCTTCAGAAAAGAACAAAACCAAACCCCATCCATTGCTTGGCCACCTCAAGGCACAGGAGAACCTCCCAAACAAGCTCTTCCACCAATTCTTAGAGGGAAGACACTGGAGGCAGCCCTTGATCTCCAGCTCTGGGGGTGAACCTGCTGAGCTCCCAGCCCTTGCTCCTCTGATCTCATCCCCCAGCTCGCTAAATCCAGCAAGATATTCCCAATCAGGAGCACAGACTAGGCTGGAGCTGTTCGCAGAGCTCCATCCTTGGGAACATCTGGTACTGTTGGCTCGTCCCAGCTCCAGTTGGCTTTGGGAGAGCAGTGACCGCGGGTGGTCACACCCTGCTGAGCCACCCCGGGGTGCCGCAGGGCTGGTGACAGCCATCCATGGGCTCTCTGCTGGCTGGGCACTGTGCTGGCAGCTTGGCTTCTCCTGGCACATCCCCATCCCAGCAGCGGGAAGCGCCGGGGAGGAGCGGGATCCGAGGGTGCGGTGGAGCCGCGCGGCTCCCAGCTCCCTTCTAATTCCTTTCCCAGCTGCTTTGCCTCATCGCCATGACCAGGCTGTAACCGGAGCAGGTCAGCATTTCGCTGATGGAATGTTTTTCCATCGGGAAATACCAATTTCTGTGGGAACATCTCAATTTTGACCAAAGTTTTCTCTTTTTTTTTTTTTTTCTTTTTTTTGGGGGGGTGAGGGAGAATACCTGAAAACCAGGCTTTTCCAGAGGTTCACCTTCTGCCATTGCTTTTGAGACGAACACAGAGGGTGGTTGTGGCATGGGAAAGGTGGGAATGAAAGGTGGTGTGGGAATAAAACCATGGCTAAGGACAGACCACAGTGCCCTTCAAAAATAGTAAGCAAGAATATTTCTGAAAAAGCCAAAATGAAGTGAACTGGCGGGTTATCCTCAAAAATATTTTCACTCTGGATTTTGGAGTAAGATTTGGGTTTTGCCTATCTCTTCCTCTGCTTGCTTTATCCTTTCCCAAGTGGTGTTACTTGAGCATCCCCTACATCCACTTGGATTTGACATCCCGGCAGGAGGGAGAGGCAATGCCAAGGGGGATTTTCAGCTGTAACTGAGGGGCAGGAGCTGTAACTCCACCTGCCTCCCAGGGGGATGAGGGTGCTCAACTCCAGCCCCAGATCCAGCCCCAGCTCCCGTGGCTGCCCTGCGGGGCAGATCCATCTTTGACTGGTGAATAACGGGCTGGGAATAGAAAGCTGAAACCAGAGACCGCGTCTTCCTGTTGCATCTTCGGAGTCATGTGAGAGGTTCCTTCCCTCCCATCCCACTCGGCAGCAGCCAGGGCTTGCCTAGAAATAGCTCCTGGCACTCATGGGGCAGGACCTCGACCCCACCCTGTCCCGGGGAGCCGATGCCATGCGCGGCCCTGCTGTGGCTCCCCGCAGCAGGGCCTGGAGGCCAAGCCGGAGCACAGCGGGCTTGGAAAACCCTTGGAGCTTGAAAAACACTTTGTGCTGCCCACAGGGGATGCCAAGTTGCTGGGATGGTTTGTGCTCTGGAAAGATACAGGGCGCAGAGTCCCTGCTTGGTGCCAGCGCCCAAGGGCACTGCAGGGGTCCGGCTGCTGCTCCCGGGTTTTTACTGCTCTGCAAACTGTTATTATTTGCAGTGACAAACCTTTTCTTCTCTTTTTCACCCCCCCTCTCCCTCTCCTCTCCACCCTTTTTTAATAGCAGCTTCTAACAGCCACACTCATTCTTCTTTGTTGACACGGCCCTTTGGCATCAGCGCTTGGCATTTGCGGAGCTGCTCACCCTGGAAAGGAAAAGAAAAAAAGATCTCTTTTTAAAAAAAAAGACCAAAACAAACCAAAACAAATCCAAAAAACCTTATGAAAAAACCCTACAACCAGCAACTGGGCCCCTGTGCCTTGCAGGGGACGTGGCTCCCTCCTGCATCACAGGACACGGGGACATGGGGGAATCGGGGCCCGGTCCCAGTGGGGGTGAGCAGGAGGAGCAGCACGAGGTCAGTGCTGTGGGTGCCCACGCAGGGATTTGGGGCATGGACTGAGGGTGCTGGGCTGCTCCTGGGCATCCTGGCTGGACTCAGCCACTGTGACCACCGTGCCAGGCACCGAACGTGTCCCCACATGGCTTTGTCCTCCGGCTGTCACAGGAGCAGCAGTTTCTTTGCTGCAGCCTGTCTGGAAGCGCCTGGCAGAGCAGAGAGGCTCAGAGTGTCCCCACAGGGCTGTGGTGGCAGTCAGTGGTCCCCTCCTCTCCCCAGAGTCACATTCCTCCTTCCTGCTTGGTGGGGACCTTCCCAGCAGCATCCCTGTATCCTCTCTCAGTCCGCAGCTGTGGCTCCAGCGTGGGATTGGCCGTGTCCCCTTCCTCCCCACACGTGTCACGGCTCCCTGTCACCTGTGCACAGCTTTCTTTGGGTCATTATTTTTTGATTCCAGGCTCCCCGCTGTGCAGAGGCAGATGTTCCTGCTCACACCAGCTGGGATCTTGGCCGGGAGCATCCTTGACTCACCTGCATGGCCACGCGAAGGACCGGGGGGAAAACAGTTTGCAAGCAGGAGAAAAACTGCCTGGGCTTTTCCAGCGAAAGGAACAGTGAAAAAATCAATGAAGTCAGTCCAGAAGTTCAAAGAAAGGTTGAAGCAGCAGATAAGAGATACATCCCGACTATTTCCATGAACCAGCCCTATCTGTCCCACCTGAAAAATCAGCACCAACTGAGTGCAGAGATCAGCCTTTTTTTTAAAAAAAAAAAAGGAAATAAAAGCTTGCCGAGACAAATACAGCTACTGAGTGCAGAGTTCAAGGTCGCTGAACCCCAGACCAGCGTCCCAGTGCCCCGTGGCAGCCACTCTGCCACCTTCGCCCCGAGCAGGTGACACTGTGGAGCTCAGACTGGCCGCCCCGTGCCTCAGTTTCCCCAGGTGGCACAGCAGGGATCGTCACCCATGCTGGCACGTGGTGGCATTTAGATACCCCTGCTGGATTTTGAGCAGGGGTGATGGCAGGGCTGGGCTGCCCTTCCCAGTGCCCTTCCCTGCCTGGCTTTGCTGTCCGGCAGGACGCCAGGAGCCCACGGGCGGAGGTGGGAGCCTGGACAGGCGCCGTGGAGGCAGCGGCTGTTCTGCCTCCCCGGCCATGAACGGCTGGGATTTGCCTCTTTGGAGAAATATTCCCTTTTCAAACACCAGACCCTGCTGAGGATTATCCAGAGGGGGTGGCTGGGGCAGCAGTCACGCTGTCTCGAAGGCACTGTGTTGTTTGAAATGCTCTTTCAGGCACTTGATGACTCACAGCAACAGCTGGAAGGAATAAGCAGTTGGTAATTTCCATATTAACCTCCCGGTCCCAGGGATGTGGGATCTGCAGCACGTGCCTGCTCCTCGGGGTGCCAGGGTATGGGTGCTGCTGGGCCCTGTGCTGCAGGGCCCCAAGGACAAAAGGGACTGGAATAGGAACTGGGATAGGGATAGGGACAGAGATGGGGATTGGGATGGGAATGGGGATAAGGATGGGATGGGGATAAGGATGAGGATGGGGATGGGGAGGGAGATAGGGATAGGAAAAAGGATAAGGATGCAGGTGAGGATGGGAGCGAGTGTAAGGATGAGGATGAGATGGGACAGAAATGGAAAAAGAAAGGGGGATAAGGATAAGGATGGCAATAGGGACAGGCACAGGAATGGAACCAGGAATGGGAATGGCGATGAGAATAAAGATAAGGTTGGGGCTGGCAGTGGGGATGGTTGGAGGAATTGAGGCAGGAATGGGGATGGAAATGAGGATGGGGACAGGAACGGGAATGAGGACAAGGATGGGGATAGGGATGGACCCAGCACCCTGTGGGCTGCTCATGCATCCATCCTGAACCCCTTCCCTGCACAAGCCAGGGGAGCCCCCCCGCCCCACGAGGCCGATCACAGCCGTTTGTACAGCACCTTGCACAACTGGTGCTGAGTCCTGATGCAAGACATGGCCTGTCCCCTGCCTTGTAAGGGACATCTGTCCCCGGGGCTTGTCTTTGAGCAAGGGGACAGCTCCTCACCGCAGCCAGCAAGGCACTGCGGGATTTCGGCCATCCAGAGCGAGCGGGGAGCCGTCCTGCCCTGCATCCACTGCGCTCACAGCGCTGGGCTCGGAGGAGCAGACCTGGCTGTCACCACCCCCAGCCCTGGGGTGGCTGTGGACGCCAGCTCTGGCAGGAGGGCTGCGCGCCGGCGGGAGCCGCGGTGGAAAATCCTGCGCTAGGCTCGCCTTGATCCCCGCGCGCCCCGGGGGACGCGTTTGCCGCCAGGGCATATGTTTTCAGTTCTTGCCGAGGCCGACTTGAGAAATTTTCTCTCCCTCCCAGCTTCTCTGCTGCAAACAGCAACCGCAGGGCCGGGGCGGCACAGGATGATAAATGAGCTGCTCTGTCCGGGCGCAGCCAAGGCCCGGGAAGCTGCTGCGAGGCCGCGTCCCAGAGGGGTGCGGGGGGAACGGGGGAGCCGCGGGCTTGTGGCGCCTCTGGAGAGGGGCACGGAGGGTTGGTGTTCCAGGGCAGGGTGAGGAGGGGGGTTTGGCCCTGCTGAGCTGTGGACTTTGAATGCAGCGTGTTGTTTTCTCGCCCATCTGCGGAGCAGGCGGGAGAGCATCTGTCGGCTGCGCTCGAAGGGTGGGCTGAGCTGGTGGCCGCAGCTCCCGGGGGAGCTCCAGCTGGGCAACTGGGGTGAGGCATTCCCAGATCCGGTGCTGCCGCCAGGGGTCAGGGATCCCATCCGGCCCAGTGGCCCCTTTCCACCCGGGAAAAGGGGTGACACCGAGAGACCGTGTGCGTCTTTAAAGAGCATCTGAGTCACGTCCACCCCGACGCGCGGCGCTCCCGCTGCCCTCGCCGCATAGAGCAGCCACCACATCAGCCCTATAAATAAATAAAATATAACGAGGCCCTGCTGTCTTCTGGAAACCCCTGAAAAAGCCCCGTGGAGCCAGTTCTCCCAAGGTATCGTATTCCCGCTTTGTGTGTTGCCTCCCACCCCCTGCTTCTTTACTACCGGAGCCATCTGCGTGGAAACTGGATCCGGGTCCCTGAAGAGCCCTCCTGCCCCTGCCCGCGCTCCAGCTGATGTCACACAATCTGTTTGATCTCAGGGCCAGTTGCTGGGGAGCACCGGACGCTGTCACCCGCAATCCGGGTGGGAGGTGACACGAAGGGTTGGTCAGCCCAAGGGGGACCCAGACGGGGTGCCCGGAGGAGTGATGAGGAGCAAGGGACAGTGTGGCTTCTGTGCATCATCTGGGTGTGCTGGCACGTGGCTCAGGCATTCATCCTGCTGTCCCTGTGTCCTATCCAACCACTGACCTTGCCTCTTTGGGTTTCATTCTGCGCCCTCCAAGCTCAGGGAGATTTGCAAGGACAGCACCTGGGATTCTGCAGTTACTTGCCATGAACTCAAACTCCACAGCACTGCCGGGAGCAGGCTTCCTCCTAAAATAACTGTTTGAAAAAAATCCCCCTTCCAGCTCCCTAATACATTTATTTAATCGGGAGAGCCGTGCCGAGCCGGTGGGCATGCTGACGAGCCGCTCGGGTGGTTAATCAGTCAGGTTTAATTGAGGCTGGCCCTGGGTACAGTTTGCGCTTCCGCGGTGCCTATTGTCCAAGGACAGCAAAGTGCTTTCCAAGCATTAAATCTTATCGCAGGCTGCGAGGCAGGTAAGGATATACCGGGATTATTGCATGCGCCGCTGAAACGCCGCCAGCTCCGGCTGGGAACGCATCAGCTATTTACCAGTGAGTGGCAAAGCGATGCAGCATTTTAGGACCGAGCGGGAAATAGAATCTGGTATTGAACTGGAACAGCGGCAGTAGTTTTAAAGTGGGAAATAAATTACCATGGGTGGTCGGGACACCGAGTTAATGGCTGGAAAGGGCAGGAAAGGGCCGGTGCTTTCGGTGGGATCCGTCCTGCCGGCGTGAAGCAGCACACGGTGCCTTTGGGGAGTGGGAGCCGCACAAAGCGCCGTGGCGTGGTTAGGGGGTGGCGGGTGGGACTCTGGTGACGGGAGCGGAGGGGACACCGCGTGCGGGCCGCCCCGCGCGGGGGCTGGTGCGGGGATCCCCGCGTGGGGCCGGTCGTAAACCCCCTCGGGGGGTGGCTCTGTAAATCCCCACGTCCCTCCCCCGCGGGGTCCCTCCGCCGCGCTCCGCGCCGGGCTGGCGGCGGGCGGGCCGGGGGTGGCAGCGGCTCGTTCCTCCCTCCGGGCCCCCCCGGGGCGGGCAGGTCGCGG
>WAAG01068178.1:0-15697 GCA_013390105.1 Tichodroma muraria | reverse complement strand
CCCCCCGGCGGCGGGGAGCGAGCGGGGGCCCCCCTGCTGCTCCTCGGACAGCGAGATCAACATCACCAGCGAGGAGGAGGAGGAGGAGGAAGGCAGCGAGCGGCCCGCTTGGGCAGCGGGCACCGCCTGCTACATCTGCGGCAGCCCCTTGGCACCCGGCGCCCAGCACCGCGTCCACGTGCAGAAGCAGGAGAAGACCTCGCCGGGACCTTTCTTCCCGTTCCTGTGGCTGCACAGCCCCCCGCCGGGCGCCCAGCCGCTGTCCCCCACCGGCAGCACCCTGGTGTGTCCCTGCTGCTTCGCCTCCCTCATGCAGCAGTGGCAAAGCTTCGAGCTGGCCAACGTGCCCGTGCTGCAGCGGCTCTACGTGGTGCCCCTCAGCGCCGGGGCCATGCCCGCCAAGGGCCGCCGAGGGGTGAAGGAGGACGGGACGGGCATCCCGCCGGTGCCCGAGGCTTGCTACCTCTGCGGGGAGGAGTGCGGCAAGGAGGCGAGGCCGGTGGCGGCCAAAATCACCAACGGCAACGCGAAGAGCACCATGCATTTCCCCTTCCTCAGCCTCCTGCCCTGCCCGCCCGGCGCCAAGGGGCTGAACAAGCACTGGGAGGTCAGCAGCTGCCGCAAGTGCTTCGGGGTGCTGCAGGACCTGTGGGCCATGTACAGGGCCTGTCACAACGAGGAGCTCATCTCCTCCGTGCAGAGTTTCCTGGGGAGGTACCACCAGGTCTTCTCCGCTGGTGACCTCGCCGGCCACCCCGCTGTCATCAAGGCTGGTCCCACCTCTGTCTGCTACATCTGCGGGGCCGAGTTGGGAGCTGGCAAAGAGTTCCAGCTCAACGTCAACCCTCCAGGGCGATTTGGGGAGAAGGAGCCCTTTTTCCCCTTCTTGACGGTCTACCCGCCCGCCCCGCGGGCCAGGCCAGCTGACTCCACCGGGCTGGTGGCCACCTGCATCCTGTGCTACCACGACCTGCTGGGACAGTGGCTGCAGCACGAGGGCAGGAACTCCCACCACCCCAGCAGCGCCTGGTCCCGGCAGTACAAAGTGGAGACCTTCGTCTGCTTCTTCTGCCGGCAGGAGAAGAAGCGATGCCTTGGATTAAAAGCGGTTCAAGTGGCCAGACTTCCCGTCTTCCTCTACACCCTGCGCGTGGCCAACAGCCTGCTGGTGGACGATGGGAAGCAGCTGACCATCGGCGCCTGTGCCGAGTGCGGGGCCGTGGTCCTGGCTGGCAAGAGCATGACCCCGCCAGAGCTGCTGGCAGTGGCACCCCCATCTCTCCTCCCCAAGGTAAGGCAGCTGGCCCGGACCCCATCCCTCCTTTCCCAGCACTTCCCACCTCTGGAATCCAGAAGGAGTTGGAGCGGTGGCATAGATGGATGGTGTTCTTTTGGGTCTGGTTCCTGGGGGCGAATGCTAATGGATGGGGTGCCTTTAGCAATGAACTTTTGGAGCTGTCAAGCTGCGAAGGAACAGATAAAAATCCTTCCAGGAGGTGGGAAGAGCCAAGACCTGTCCCGTTCCAGGAGTGTCTGTGTTGTTGGCAGCTTCGCATGAGGGAGGTGGGAGCCAGGACAGAGGGAATCCCAACCCTGTCCTGTTTGCCATCAGGGGTGCTCAGAGGTGCCAGAGGGGTGGGAGGGCTGCCTGGCCTGCCCTCCATGGGAGCATCCTTGGGAAGCTGGAAAGAGCTCATGGGCTCTGTAGGAAACTTCCCAACTTACCCCCAGTTTTACAAGGTGCCTTAATGAAGGGATTTCCCTCAGACAAGCCCCGGTTCTTCCCACAGCTGATGGGTGAGCACAGGGCTGGGTGCCCCCCACCCGTGGGGCTCTGATTATCCTGCAGTGAGGGCTTCCCAAAAGCCCTGCAACCCTGGAGGGTGTCGCAGGTGTCATCGCCCGGGTGCCACCAGATTCCCCAGTTGCTCCTTTCTGTGGCTCCCCCTGGGGTTACACAGGTTGCTTTGGGGGCATCACCTCAAAAGCACATGGCAGAGCAAAAGCTTATTCCTCCCAAGCTTGTGTTTCTCATGGGCTGGGGAAATAACAGCTTTTACCCCCAAATTTCCAGCTTGTGGGAGCTCTCCAGAGCCACCGCTCTGTATCACCAAACCAGGCCCCAGGCTGGGCTCTGTCAAGTGCCATCATCCCAAATCCCCAAGGTCACTTTCAAAACCTTTCAGCTCCATCCATAGCCAAACCCCTGCAGCTCTCTGAGGCACTGGCATTTTCTTTAGAAATGTAAACCATTCCTTCCAAGACAGCGCTCCTTTTCTCTCTTGTCGCTCTCCCTTGGCTGCTTACAAATATAATTTCCCATTCAGCTGTGCTGAGCTGGGGGGACACTGCTTGGAAAGCCACCAGGCAGGAGCTGCATTCACCTAGAGGGTGCCAGGATGGCATGGGAGGTTGGGTTGGCACCGGCGCTGGGAATCCTCTGGAAGCTGTTACTTTTTAGGTTCCCCCCAGGGTCGGTCAGCCTGAGCTGGATGGTCCTGACATAATTTTGGGTCATTTGTGGATGCAGGTGGTTCATTTTCATGGTTGCTGGGTGGGTTGCGGTGCCCAGGTGGTCACGGGGCTGGTGGCAAGGTGCTGGTGGCCGTGGGGGGCTCGGGAGTCAGGCGAGCGACCCGTGGTGCTGATCCAGGGGCGATGCTGGGGTGCCCCAGCAGAGCCCAGGTGGGTGCAGCTGAGGAGAGGGACATCATCTGTGTGTCCCCAGCTGGTTTTTCAGGCCTCTGCCCCCTCAGTGTCCCCAGGCCACCTCATGGGGACATTATGAACAGCAGTTCTGTTCCAGCATGGGTGGGTGCTCTAGGTGCTTCCCGTGGGGTTCCTTAGTGACCCCACCCCCCAAGATCCCAGCACTTTTCAGGCACGCCAGTCCTCGTCCCCATTGGCCCCAATCCCCAAATCCCACGAGGACACGGTGTCCCGGGGAAGGGACACTGTTGAGTTCCTCCTCTTGTTCCCGGGCTTGCTAATGAGCAAATTAAGGGGCTGCTGCAAGGGGCCGAGTGGCAGGAGGCACAGCAGAGCTGCTTGGGGACGTCGTGGCCGGGCTCTGCCGTGTCCTGGTGGGGACTCTGGCTGGCCAGAAGGTCCTGGCGCATTTTCCCTCCCTGTCTCCACATGCTTTCCAGCAGGCTGAGACCTCACAGATGTCAAGGTTATTTAAAACATGGCTTAATGCTTGGGTAGGGCACTTGGTTAATTTAGCTGTACCCTTGTTCAGCCACGCTTGCTGCTGAAAGTCACCCCAGATGAGCCTTTCACTCTTGTGTGACACCCAGGTCCCCGTTCCGATGGGACCGGGCTGGAGGGAATGAGCCTGAGCAGTTAAAATCATCTCCCCAGTTCTCCTTTCAGCTCTGCAACTTCATTTTTGGACTGCACTTGCTTTTTCACACCCCCTGCACACAGCTGTGGTCTGCTGCTCTCCTGCCTGTGTATGGTTGACACAAATGGCTCAAAGCTCGAGGTCAATACCCCAAAAGCCACCAGACACCCCCACATCTCCCTCTCTTAGCAGGGCAGCAGGAGCAGGATGGGGCTAAGGTCCTCTCTGTATCAGTGTGGAAGTGCTGATGAGGGACCCCCACATCTGAGGCTTGTCAGGAGGGAGGGGCCACCGGATATTTTTGGATGGGTGGTGCCTCTGCCGCTGGTTTGGTGGTGGGGAGCCGTGGAACCAAGTGATGCTCTGTGGAGGTGCGGTGGTGCCTGAAGTTCTCCCTGCTGCAGGAGGATCTCCTGGAGGTGAGCTCTGCAGAACCCTGCTGTGGCTGGCTCGTGTGGGGTGGGTTTGGGTTCTCCCCTCCAAGAAAAAATGGCAGTGCTGGGTGTAGAAATGGCATCTGGCTTGGGCAGCCGTTGGCTTTTCACCCTTGGTCCCCAGATGTATGCCGTGAAAATGGATTTTCTTTCCAGCTGTGCCCTTTACAGGGGGAAGCTGTGTAGATCAATGCATTTAATGGTGTAGGGATCTGACTGGGGTATCCAGGTGGGATATCTCCTGCTGATCTGGATAAATTGCCTGTGCATCCCACTGGGATGTGTGCATCCATCCCAGGAGGAGCCAGTTCCTCAAGCAGCTGCAGTTGGGAGCGATGGCTTTGAATAAACCACAAAATGTCCAGATTTGGTTGCTTCCCAGAGGTGACAGTGACCTGTTCCTGGCTGGCTGTGCCTTCTCAAGTCACCCCCAGGCTCTCCAGCCCTCTCCACAGGGGTGAAGTGATGCATTTCCAGCTCAAGGGCTGCTTGTCCTCAGCCTGTCTGGCATTCTCAGTGTCCTGTGTTCACCAGGGAAAGCTTCCCCTGTCTTCCAGCTCTTCCCATCTTTGCCTTCCACTGCTCTCTCTGCACTTATGTACCTGTAAAAGTGACTCCTCTTGAGGTTTTCTGGTTTTTTTCCCCTTAAATACAACTTTTTTCAAAGTACTTCCAGGTGTCTGGAAAGCTCTCAAATCCTACCATAACTTGAGCACAGCTGTTCAGGACAACCAAGTGATCAGGCCCAGCCCACATGAACGGCAGGTCCTTGTCACCTGATGGCCTGTGACAAAGTGACTCAGTGGGTGAGGGAAAGCTCTGGATGTTGTCTGTGTGGACTTCAGTAAAGGCTTTGGCAGCGTTTCCCACAGCATTTCCATGGAGAAACTGGCTGCTCATGGCTTGGATGGGTTGCTGTTCCTCAGGTAAAAAACAGTCTGGATGCTGGGCCCAGAGAGTGGCAGGGAATGGGGACCCGTGCAGTTGGTGGCTGGTCACCAGTGGTGTCCCGCAGGGCCCAGTGTTGGGGCAGCAGAGCTGAGAAGGGTCTGGAGCCCCAGGAGAGGCTGAGGGAGCTGGGAAAGGGGCTCAGCCTGGAGCAGAGGAGGCTCAGGGGAGCCCTTGTGGCTCTGCACCACTCCTGCCAGGAGGGGACAGCCGGGGGGGTCGAGCCAGGAGGGGACAGCTCTGCTCCCAGGGAACAGGGACAAGATGAGAGGGAGAGGCTGGGCCAGGGGAGGCTGGGGTTGGATATTAAGGAAAATTTCTCCTCAGAAAGCATAATCAAANCAGTTGGTGGCTGGTCACCAGTGGTGTCCCGCAGGGCCCAGTGTTGGGGCAGCAGAGCTGAGAAGGGTCTGGAGCCCCAGGAGAGGCTGAGGGAGCTGGGAAAGGGGCTCAGCCTGGAGCAGAGGAGGCTCAGGGGAGCCCTTGTGGCTCTGCACCACTCCTGCCAGGAGGGGACAGCCGGGGGGGGTCAAGCCAGGAGGGGACAGCTCTGCTCCCAGGGAACAGGGACAAGATGAGAGGGAGAGGCTGGGCCAGGGGAGGCTGGGGTTGGATATTAAGGAAAATTTCTCCTCAGAAAGCATAATCAAACTCTGGCACAGCTGCCCAGGGCAGTCGTGGAGTCGCCATTCCCTGAGGGATTTAAAAGGTGTGGCACTTGGGGACATGGTCACTGGTGGCCTGGGCAGTGCTGGGGGAATGGTTGGACTCTATGATCTTGGAGGGCTTTTCCATCCTAAATAAATCTGTGGCTCTGCGTTCAGTTTCCTCTGGTGCCGTGGAGGTGTTGGCATCGTGCTCCTCGGGAGCAGCTGGATTTCACTGCCTCTCCCAGCCTTGTCCTCAGGCCGGTTTCTGGGAATCACATGGTGTTTTCCATGCCCCATTCCCACTTTTCAGAGCACACCTGGGGCTGGTTGTGTGGGGCTGTGCCTGACAGGGCTCAGTCAGGCCCCAGGGGCTGAGTTCACTGTATTTACTAATTGCCAGCAGTGCTGTTGGCTCAGCTGGGGATTTGGCCCCTTCTGCAGGTTCCCAGCTCCAAAGGTCATGGCTGCATTTCCAAATCACTGCGTCGAGCTGACAGCTGTTGGTGGGCACTTTCCTTTTGGCTTTCGAAAAGGCTTTTGGGCAAAAATCAAAGAGTTCTTGTGTTCTCCACTAAACCTTGTCCCACTGATGCGGAGAGTCAGCCAAAGCTCCTGGATGCCAGAAAAGCAAACCCAGCAGGCGGGGAGTGATGCCTGAGCCCTCCTCCTGCATTGCACCAGGCCAAATTATGGGATATTTGGGTGCACTGCAGCATGAGAATTAAGAGACCTGTGTAGGAAGAGCCCCAGGCACCTCTGCCTTCTTTGCATCTTTTATGGATTTTGAAGGAAATCAAAAACTACCTGACCACTGGCAGTGTTTTGGGTGGTGGTGCTTTTTTGGCCAAGCCAGTGGCACCTCTGTGTCCCCACCCCAGGCCTCATGTGTGAGCTCCAGGGGGGTGGCACAGACTGCATTTGGCTTCTCCTCATCCCATAAATGAGGAGCAGAGCTGGTCTTACTCATCTCAATCTTTTGGCTTCCAGCTCAGAAGATTGAGGTGAGGTTTTGGTGGTTCTACCTGTGCTTGTGGCAATTTTTGCCATCATGAATTCCAGCAGATTCAGAGCAAAAGCAGGCCAGTTTAAGCCAACTTCACTGGGATAAAGCTGCTCAGCTTGCAGCATGTGAAGTTGGTTTTAGTGAGGCCTACCTTGCCTTTCAGCAAAGCAGCTGCTGCAGCCAGCGCCGACCCGGGCTGGCATTTTTCGGGTGAGATCTCAATCCCGGCACGGAGGTGGCAATATAATCATGACATGACTTCATGTCTCGGGGCAGGGCCTCCCTTGGGATCGTGTTCCCAGATGGCAAACAAAGAAACAGCACAGGGAAAATGTGCTTTCTCCTGCCGCTGAGGTCAGGGCTGCTTGGCTGTGTGGGAACTCGCACCTGGCTGTCCCTCCTCATCCTCACCCGCCGCTTAGCCTGTGTCAGAGTCACCCCCTGGGGTGGTGGCTTGTCCCCGTGGAGTTCCCAGCTGGGGGTGTTTGTCCTTCAGCCACGCTGTGGGGAGCAGCACAGGGGTCTTTGCTTTGGCCGGGCTGACCTTGCTGGACCAGCTGTCCGAAATTCCAGGGCTCCCGCGCCGCTGCCAGCGCCGTGTCCTGCAGGCCTTGTGCTGACTCCACAGCTCACCAGCTGGCTGCTATATATTTATTTTTCACCCTGCCCTCCCTGCTCTTTGCTTTCTCCCTGCCTTTCCCAAAACGAGCAGCGTTGCAGGACTGGCAGGTCGAGCAGGCACCTGCCAAAAATGCTGGCCTGACACTGTGCTGCACCCTCTGAAATACCCCCTGTGGGCACCCTGGGGAGAGGGACTGGCTCCACTCTCACCCCATGCAGTGAAAATGCTTTTGCAACTGCCAGACCATCCTCTGGAGTCACAGCCAAGTCGGGAGATAGGGTAAAGGGACGGCTGGACGGCTCTGGCTGCTGCAGCTGGACAGATGTTTTGTCCAGACACTTGGCCTTTCTCAGCCATCCGGGAAGCTCAGTCGTAGAGGGCAGCCTGGGATGCTCTTTGGCTGCTTCCCCACGAGGAGGGACTTCCCTGCATAGCAGAGTGGGTGCCTGGTTTTCCAAGCACATCAGGAATGGCAGGAGTTGGCTTTTCTTCCCCAGGATACCAGCTGGGTCCTGTCCTGACACCTCTGTCACTGTCCTTGAGTGGCAAGGAGCCGTCTCCATCTCCTGAGCAGGTTTTGGGGACCCACGATATTTCGGGGCACAGGGCACAGCTGGTTTTCCAGGCGCCTGTTTACACTTGTCTGGCTGCAGAAGGTGCGCTGGATCCATTCCCATGCTGGTTTTTGGCGTAGGGAGGGCTGTTTGCTCCCTGATGGCACCTTTGGCTCCTTTTTTGGAGACGGTGGTGCTGGGCAGCATCTCACCAGATGTTCCCCCCTGCAGCAAAAGGCCTGTGCCACGTGATGCCATCCTGGCCTGGAAGGGATGGCGTGGAAATGTCCCTCTGGTGTGTCAGGGGGACGCTGCCCTCCTCAGGCACTGCCGGGGTGGGGACTTGGGTGCAAATCCAGGGAGATGGCGAGGCAGGAGCATCTCTGGGAGCTGGGGCAGGAGCCTGGCTGGCGGTGGCAGCCTCCCAGCCATGCCGGGCTCTCTTCCGCTGGGAGCAGCTGGCGGCGGGAGCCTTTCCAGCAGCACGATTCCCCCGGGCCCCGTCCCAGGGCTGTGACAGCCCCGGGTCCCCCACGGCCAAGGCGGGTGGCAGCGGTGCCTCGGGCGTGCCTTGGCTCCTGGCGGCGCCGGTGCAGCACGTGCCAGGGACCGCGGGGCTGCTCCTGTGCCAAAGGCATCGCTCCCGGCCATCCCGGCCTGGTTCCCCTCCCTGGGCCCTGTGGAGGGTGCCGGAGCCCCGGTGCCAGCCCAGGCTGCTGCGGGCAGGTCGTGGTTTGCTCCCGGTGCCGGGTGAGCAGCTGCTGAGGCCTCTCCCTGGCACACGCGAGCCTGGTGCAGCTGCTCAGGCTGCTGTACGACTCCTTTTCCCTGCTGGATCTTCGGTAGCAGGGCAGGGAGGAAGGGGATGGTTCCAGGGTGGATTTTTGGCTGGGCTGGAGAAGGGTGACGTTACCTGGGTGCGCTTTGCAGCCTGGCGTGGGTATGACGCTGCTTCTCCCTCTTTAGTTTCCTTCTTTTCCTCCCCCCTTCCACGTTAGCACAAGTGCTGCCGGGCTTTAGTAGCTCTCGGGAGGCTGAAGTCATCTGTTTACCCACGGAGCTGACGTGCTTGGAGCAGCAGCTGCCCTGGCTTTCCCTCTCCAACCTGCCCGAGAGGTGCCTGTGCCGAGTGTGCCCTGACCTGTGCCGGGGCAGAGCGAGCCCTGTGGCTGCCCTGGGCTGCCTCCCATCCCATCCCATCCCATCCCAGAATGGGGCTGGGGTGTCCGTGCTGTGGTGGTGCAGGTGTCGGAGCTCCCTCCATCCGGAGAACTCCCAAGACGCTGTGTTTTGGTGGCCGTATCCAAACGCCGGTGCTGGATGGGCCATTCCCGGTGGCACAGGGACCCGCTGCAGGATTTGCTGAGGGTTTTTCCACAACCCCTGGCACACAAAGTCAGGAAATCACCGTCTGACCCGGTGCTGCCTCTTCCCGCCGGCTCCCAGCAGACCCGGCCACGGCACTGCCTGCCCTGGTATCCTGGCAGAGCCAGGTCTTGGCAGGGGTGAGCAGCTGGGTTTTGGGGCTGGCTTTGACCAGAAATGCATGAGGAGGGTCCTGGCACCCCCCATGAGGGATGTGAAGGGGGCAGGAGGGCTTGCAGGGACTGGTTTGCTTTCTCCCAGTGAATTTTTGTCTTCCACTTTAGAGCTGAGACGAGGCTGAGACCCAGCTGGGGTGAGAGGGAAGGTCCTGCTGGGAGAGGGGCGGTGGTCACCCCGCAGCCAGGGGCATTCCCCCCTTGGTTTGGGATGGACAGCTGCCTTCCCTGTCCGAAGGGCAGGAGCCTGGACCGTTCCCAAACTTCCAGCCCCTCTGTGGCCCCCTCGAGGCTGCGTCCCGGCAGGCTGTCACCCATTGTGTCCCCAGCACCTGCTGTTTTGGGAATTCCTATTGTGGGTGCCCGTCTCTGCAGGATGTGCATCCCATGGCACATCTGCCACAACTCTGTGCAGGGAAAGTTTTTCCAGCTGACCCTCCAAAATAGTTTTAATTGTCCTCTCCAGCTTTGCCCCTCCTTGGAAATGGGGAGTGCATCATCTGATGGATCTGAGGGGCCACCAGCAGCCACCTCTGTCCCTGGGGACACCAGGGAGGGAGCTTGGAGCCAGGAACATTTTGGTGACAGTCAGGACGTTGGGCTCTTGCTCAGTGTTTTGCAGCCATGGTGGGACAGGCAGACCCGGGAGGGAGGGACACACGGACAGCTGAGGGTGTGGGACACACAGCAAATTGCCACCATCTCCTTCCAGCTGCTTCCAGCATGTTTCTGGAAAGGAGCTGACTTCAGTTGTCCGTGAAGCTTTACATCGAGTGGTGATCAAGTGCTGATGATTCCAGTTATTATCCTGGCCAGGAATAAGTGTATATTTATATATATATATATATGGATGGATGTCTCCTGCCCCCTCCTTGTCCTCACTGCTAAACCAGCCACATTTCCTTCTCCCCATCGCTCCCCCTGGCTCTCGGAGCAGGCGGCAGGACTTATCCTGGAGTGAAAACACTGCAAAGACAGGGCCTCTCAGTTTTCCCCGGAGGCAGCGGTGCCAAGGTCAACCTGGTGTGGGGACAGGGCTGGGTTGTCACTGCTGGCCCCGCTCCTGGTGCGGGTGGGCACCCCGGGGGTGGGGGCTCCCCGGGAATGGGGGGAGCCGGCTCTGCTGCCTGCAGACAGAGTCCAGATGCTCCGGCTGCGGCGTCTCTGGAGGGGGAGATGAATTCGCTCCTGCCGTCTTCTGTTTTCAGTCCAGAACATCTGCACAGTAACTGGGAAATCTGGGCTTTCTCCTGCTTCTCAGCCAGGTCCTGTCAACCCTTTCCTCTTCCAAAAAGGGGTTTGGTGTTTTGTTTTTTTTTTTTTTCTTTTCCTCCTCTTCCCGGTATTGCTTGCGCTGTGTAACCTGCTCCCTGCTGCGCATCCTGTCAGGGCTCTGCTGGGATTTTACTCCATAAGGAGCATTTGGAGGAGCCCCCCCCATCTCAGCCACCACCTGAGCTCAGGGATCTGGATCCCCAGGAGCAGATTTTCCTGTGGGGCTGTTCCCTTGTGGCGCTGGGATCACCCAAGCTGCTGTATCACTCATTCCAGTTATTTTTCCCTTGCTGATCTCCCTGTTCTCATGCTGATCCTGCATCCTGGAGCCTGGGTGCTACATGCTGTGTGCTTGGGGCTGGACAACCCCTCCCGAAAGCTGGCACTGGGAAGAATTTGAGGCTGCAGCAGGGTGGGGGCCACCCTGCTCCCTGTTCTTTCCAGCAGTGAGTGGCTTGGCCAGGCTGGCCCTGGGCTGGCCAGGACAGCTCTTGGCTTGGCAATCTCCCACACGGGTGAGGTTTGTTCCACAGCCGCTGGCTCAGGCTCCTGGCAGGGCTCTGGTGGGTGCTGGGCACCTCCTTTTCCTTGCTGCTGCTTCCAGCATGCCATGGGGACCCTCAGGAAGTGTCACACCAACAACTGAAGCCCTGGAGAAGGAATAAATTCTGCTGTTGTGTCCTTCCTCCCCTTTCCCATGCGCAGACAGTCTGTGCTCTCACCGTGACCTTCCCCACCAGAGCTGCTGGGGTCCAGTGAGCCCAAATCAGGCTCCATCCTTTATCCATCCCTGCTCCTTCTCCTTCATTCACAAGAGTTTCCTCCCTCTTCGCTCATCTTTTAGGCCTTTTGCTGTGTTTTTCCCCACCCCTTGCTGCCCTAGTTCTGGCTGTGCTGGCCCCGTGCCCGGTGCCCTCTGCTCGGAGCGGAAGGAAGGGCTCCGGGCGAGGATGGCAAAGTCGGGGTGATGCCAGCAGGGGCTTGTCCTTGGCTTGGGCAAGGGACTGACCTCTCAGAGGGGCTTTGGGGCCATGGATATTGTGGGTGCTGTTCCCCCGGGCGAGCAGGGCTCTTGCAGGACACAAGGAGACAGTGGAGGAGGGAGATGCCAACCTCTCTTCTCTCACTTTCGGGACCTTGGGACAAAACGCAAGTGGTGCTGCTCCCCCTTGGGTTCCCTGCTCCCAGAGGAGGGGGGAAACCCTCAGGATGGGATGATTTTGGGTGGACTTCTTGAGGGGCCAGCAGTCTGCCTGGGCGGGGGGGTGGCTGGGCAGGGTGGCTATGAGATTGGCACCCTCGGGCACCTGGAGGTGGCGTGTGCCCAGTGTCCCCGTCCTGGACGGCCGCACAGCACTGGCCTCACAGCTGCCGTTTCTGGCCAGCCTATGGCCTCTGCACCGCAGTCACCACCGCTGGGGCCAGCAGCTGCTGCCCTTTCCCTTCCCGTTCCCTCAGACCCGTGGGATGGATGGAGACAGGATGAGGAATCCCCCCAGCGTGGGCAGCAGCAGAGCAGCTCAATCCCTCTTGGGATCTTCCCTCCAGCCCTGTTTTCCTCCCGTTTAAACCCGGGACGTGTCTCTGTTTGGTGGGCGGCTGTAAAAATAGCACTTGGTTTGAGTTAGGAGGGTGGCGGGGAAGGGCCGGGAGGGGGCCGGGGTGCAGGGGGAGGTCCGGTTTCTCCCTTTCCTGGAGGAATTAGGGAGGCCACATGCTGCCAGGAGTGTTTGGCTGGTAGAGGCAAGCGGAGGCTCCGAGGAGGCGAGCAGGCGTCCGCACAGATGGAAATTTGATCACCCACGGCTCAACAGATTGTTTGATTTATTTTAAAATCAAGCAGATGGCTGCAACAGGAGTTTGTTTAAGTTCAGCTCTGAGCTGGGCCAACGGCCAGGATACTCGGGGGTAGGCGTGCCAAAAAATGTTCAATGACTTTGGTCATCACCCACCTCTCCTTCTCCTCCTCCCCTTCCCTCGCTCCAGCGCACACACCCCGCTCCCCCTCTTATCGCATCCTCGCCTTCATCTCTTGGCTCCTGCATCTCGCTTTGTCTCTCCCGGCGGGCGCAGCCTTGCCCTCCACTTTTCCTCCCTTCCCATGTGCTCCAGAAGGTTTAACTCTTCCCCAGCCGTCCCCTCGCCCTGGTTCCCTTGTGCTGGAGGGGTGCAGTGGGGGTTGTCCCCCGTGGGGACAGGGAGAACCCCCATGCCTGTCCTCTTTCCTCATATCTGTCTTCTCTGGGACCAGTCTGAGGGGAATGGAGAGCTGTGGGACCTGGCTGGATGCCCAGAGGGATACCCTGACCCATGCCCTGACCCCCATGGCTGTCCCTCCATGTCCCTCCACATGGTGGGGAGGGGGTGGATGGATCCTGGTGTCCCCCTACCCTGAATTGGTGGCAGCCTGGATGAGTTGAGGTCCTGGCAGTGTGGGACCCCCACCTTGGGGTTTGAGGACTGAACTGGGCATGGAGCAGAGCCCGTGCTGCAGCCCGTGGTGGCTCTGGATGTGTTCCTGGCCTCGCTGCCATATGGCCAGGAGGAAAGGGGCTGGAGGAGCCGGTGGGAAGCAGCCTGGGATGGGCTAAACTGCTGTAAATGGGATGGGGCCTGCTGTGCTCAGGGCTTTAAATCACCCAGTGCCACCAGGCTGGCACTGCCCGGGGTGTCTGACAACCCCGGGGTGGCACAGGGTCCCCAGCACACGTGGCCATGTCCCCTCAGCCTGCCAAGGGGCATCTGCTCTCTGCAGCAGGGACAAGGAGCCCTCTGCATCTCCTGGGGCGAGTGGGTGGGATGCTCCAGGACCACCGGGCATCCTTGGTGGCCTTGGGATATCCCTGAGCCCCATGCCAGCTCCCAGCACCACGGTGGGTTCAGTGCACCCTCTCCCTGCAGGCTTTCCTGCCTGAGAATTGCCCATTCTCCCGTTTCTGGGAGCAGGACAGCCGGGCTGTGCCATGAGGCTTCTCCCCAGCTCCCCTGCCCTCTCCGCGGCAGGGCTGGGGGCTGTGGGTCCTGCTGGGAACAGCGCGTGGGGCTGGAAGGGGTTAAGGCAGGCAAAGGAAAACAAGAGTGCTGCAGGGCCTGGGTGGCTGACAAGCCAAACAACTGTTTTTGACTCACTGTTGCTGCCTTGCCAAGTGCAATTGCTTCCACATTCCCATCCCCTGGCTGGAGGGGCGCGGGGAGATGTTGGCTTTTTGCGGTCAGGAGGGGAAGGGGGATGCCGGGGGGAGCAGCAGCGGGAAGGGCTGGCTCTGCACTGCTTTTTCTCAGCTCTTCTCTCTTCAGTTCCCCTCCCTGGCGAGGGGCAGGAAGGGGCAGGGGGGGTGATGGTGCCAGGGTCACTCGGGCCAGCTTCTGGTGCAGCATCCCTTCTGCCCGACTTAAAGGTGGGAGAGGGAATGGGGGGGTAAAATGCACCCCCGGGGTGTCTGCCCTGCCTTTTCCTGCTGTTTGTCTGCAGGGAGGAACCTGAGAAGTGGCTCCTTCCCTGGCAGGGAGTGCTGGTGGGTGTTGGGGGCCAGCAGCACCCATTTCCTCCCCCCATCCCATTCCCCTCAAGAGCAGAGTCCCACATCCTCAGTGTTCCTGTTCCAGCCCTCCACAGGGCTGGGGAGCGATCCCATTGCAACCCTGCTCAGAGACGTGGGGTCTCATGTGGGGCTGGGCCCCCCACCTTGCCTGGGTGGGGGCAAATCTGTCTGCAGGGTTTGGGGGGACACACACAACCCCAATAAAATCCCCAGGCCTCCGGGTGTTGTGTTGGAGACAGGAAGAAATAATTCCTTGGAGAAGAGGCTGGGGAGTTACAGCGAAGATTTGAGCTCTGCTCAGGGTCGCTGCTTTGTGGAGTTAATTATCTTCTGAGTCTGGGTTTTTGGGTGTTTTTTGAGTTGGTGTTTTTTGTTGTTTTTTTTTTTTTCTCCTTGGGATTATTTCTTGGCAAATGAGGCGTTCTAAAGCACTGAGCTCTGCTCCCTCGGAACTCCTGGCTGCTAAGTGCCATGGAGGAGATCCTGGTCTTAAAAAAACAGCACACCAAAAAAAAAAACCACCCTCAAAAAGAAGCACTGCATTTTGCAGTGCAAATAAGGGGTCTGGGATAGCTCAGGAAGATTCTGTGTTCCTGGAGGTGTTTCTCTGGGGAAGCTGGAGCAGGAACTTCCTGTGGGTACAGGCAGCACTGGGATGGGCAGAGGAGGATGTGGAGAGCCTTGGAGGGTTACCTGGTCCCTGCAGGGTTGTGAGCTGTTTGGGGGTCCCCCACAAAGTCCAGCCTGGATTGGGGGGCCTGGAGGGCACCCCCAGCATTTGGGAAGCTGTGAGGGTGTGCTGTGAGCTGACCCTCGGGTGAGGAGGGGGTTTATGGGGCATTTGTGTGGCAGCTGTTTCCCCATTTGGGACATTGTGGGGTTAGGACATCGCTCCAGCATCACATTCCCATCATCCTCTGCCTCCCGGGGCTTGGCTGCTGCCTCCCCCCACTTTGGAGAGGCCACTTCGTCCTCCTGACTGTGGAGAGGGTCTGGGACAGCCGGGTCTGTGATGCAGAGGAGCTGGCCTGGATGCTGTCGGACAAATGGGATGCACACCTGGAGCTGCTCCTGCGGGATCTGACTCCTCTCGCTGCTGCTGCTGCTGCTGCTGCTGGTCCCTGTTTAATCTCAGCCTCGTTTGCTGAATCCCAGGGGAAGGAGGCAGAGCAGGAGCTGGCGGCGCTGGAGGTCGGGATGGAAATCCCTTCCCCTGTTCATGGTGCAGGAAGGACCCCCAGAGCTTTGCCCAAAATGTCCCAGTGTCCACGGGGGATGTGGGGGAGCCGCTCACGCTCTGATCCGGCAGCTGTGAGGTTGCACCGCTGGGACAGACACACCATCCATCATCCCATCTTCAGGAGAGCTGCAGTCCAACCTCTGCCCCTCTCCTGAGCACCCACCACCCTGCCGGACCCATCCACGCCGCTCCCATCCCCCTGGCACCGTGTCACCAGGGCAAACCCCCCAAACTCTGCGGAGCGGACCCAAGGGCCCTCCCGGTGCGCCCCAGCCACAAGTGGCAGGGCATGCTCGTGTCCCTGTTGTCGGACACCTTGTCAGCTCCTAATCCCGACATGAGAAGGCAATTAGGGGCTGGGATCCCCTTCCCGAGGCGGCAGATGGGGCGCAGTGCCGCCGTGGGGCTGGGGCTGGGGCGGAGGGGCCGGCTCTGCCTCCTAATGTGTTTGCAAATCCTCCCCAGCTGAGGGGATTAAAGCCGGCATCTGGCTCGCTTTAGAATATTAAAACAAAGGGAGTTGTAGGCGCCATGATCGGGGG